>SCLH01002298.1:34084-44475 GCA_004367855.1 Oikopleura vanhoeffeni
ATAAAATTAATTTATTCGTTTATTAAACCAATTAATTTAAAATAATATTGTTAGAGCAAAGGTGGTTAAAATATTGTATAAAGTTACGAATCATTTAAGAAATTAGTACAATCGTTCATCGCACGTCCCAACACCCTATTGTATTTAACAATTAGTGTTATATTTTATGTCGGAATTGCACTGTCCGCAGTGAATAAATAAAAAATGATTAAAAAAGTGTTTCAAGGACAGCATTTTATAAGGACAAACTGGACAAAAGTAGGTGGCCGCAGCTGCCTTCTGACAACTACGATAAATTTAGAATTTGAATTAGATCACCAAACGCCCTTTCAGAAAAAGAGGATGTTTAAAGAAAAAAATGTAACACAAAAAAATGACATTTTCTGGATTTAATGGCTTAGAATAGTACACAGAATAGTAAAATGTCATTTGAACTTGATTTAGTCATTAAAAAATATATTTTTTCAATTCTGATATGGGTAGGCGTCATTACCGGGAGATTTATCTGCAAACCTTAAAACCCTCAGCCACTTAATTCTTTGATTTATATGTTAAACTTTCTCAAAAAAAAAGGATTCCGACCATGAAAAAAAAATTTTCGACCACCTGGTGTCACAATGAGTATTAAAACAACCTTTTGGCTTTCTAAGGCGCTTTAAAGGTTGAAGTATTATTTATTTTATTTGTATGACACGGATCGCGCCACAAAAACAGTTAGCTTACATGACAAAAATATTTTCAATTATTCGAGAAAAAAATTTCAAATTTGTATAGTCATTTTGAAGAATTTTGATGAAAAAATGCGTGGCCGGAACGACGAAAACGCAAATTTATATTAGCCAACATTTCGTGCGAGCCAATTATTGTGTTTTCGACCTAAAATTTTTATTTGCTATCCGATTAGCCAATTTTAGATGAGCAGCATAGCACCTACTTCAATCGTCAATTTAAACAATGAAAATACCCATTATACATTATTAAAAACGTTTCGAACAAAGAATTTTTTTTTTTAAATCTCATCAAAAATCTGCACAATCACTCATCACCATGTCTAATAAACTAATTAGTTTAAAAGTCGATTTTCGGCCCGGTACTGACCCTAGATATGGGCCATATCATATGCCCATCCATTATTATGAGTCATATAAAAAATAGGTCTAATTTTTACACAAAACAGATAAATAGTTTTGAAACTAACGATTTCATACGAAAAGTTCAGTATCAGAAAAACAATTCGAATTGCTATTTTAAAAAATATTTTGCCAATCTTAACTTTTCAACACTTTTTGATGAATTTTTTGTATACAAAATTAAGGACCAATTTTTGAATTTCTTATCATTTGAATCACTATAATAATGATTTAAGGTATCCCGGCCTCCTACATTTTCTGCATTATTATGTCATAAAAATGCACCAAATCAATTGTTCATTTTTGACGCATAAAACAACCAAATGACAACCAAAATTTTTTCGAAATTTCGCGTTTTTCGATTTTTTCTAATATTTTCGACAATTTTTGTTTTGTGTCAAGTTGACCAACTAAAACTACAAAAATTCGCGGTATGACCGTGTTTGGCAATATTTTATACGATAAATGTCAAATCAGAAAAGAGCCACTTTGCAAATATATCCTGGTTATTTTTGCGTTCTAGAATTGTTCGTCACCGATCAAAAAATCTAGTGATTAAGTTTGACATTTACGACCGATTACTTATTTTGTGAAAATTGAGCTCAATTGAAACCGTCGAGAGATAGATTTGCAGTGTGAAAATGTCACCTTGTACGATACTGATACCTAGTGATGTAATGGTCAAAACTAATTGGTGATGTATTTTCGCAAATAAGGATTAGATCGACAAATAAGCATTTTCGTTTTTCTCATAATGATTCCCAAGGCCCCTCGGTTCGCGTGTGCGGGAACTTCTTTCGAAGCACTGATGGCCAAAAAAAATGAAATCAGTGCCTCGTATTGGTCAAAAACGGATCAAACTCTAACGCTAACCGAGGGGATTTTTAAATCTTAGATATATTATATTGAAGTATATCTATAGGTTGAAGTATATATATTATATTTTAGTAATATACGATGATGCCTGATTCGTAAAAATATAAATACCGATTTATCTGAAACGAACATCATAATGAATATCCTTTTCAATACTCAGAATTGATTTTTCTGTAATTTGCATATCTCAACTAGTAATTGCAAATTTTAATTACCTTGAATTCTTTAGTGGAATCAGCCTCAGCTAATTTTTGGTATTAAAAATTTGAACCGGAAGTGCCGAAATGAATTGAATAATAAAACTGCTCTATAACAATAACAGCAGTTTGATAGGCTATTAAAATAGCAAAATTAGTTCAAATTAGAAAATAACTGAACATTTTCCAAATTAAACATTAATCAAATAATTTAATCCATTTTTACAGAATTTATGGCATCAAAAGTTCTGCCTAAATTAATTAACTGAGGGAGAATTAAAGGGTTGATTATCATACGAGGTTAATTGGCGTTAATTAGCCTCAAAGGATGTTTAATTGGCATGTTTTTTCCGGTTGTCAGTTAGCGTTGGTTTTGCTGATTAAAAATCGAATTAAAAACCGATAGAGTAACAAATGCTCAAAAAAGGGATTAAATATTTTGATCAAATTATTTGAAAATATGAAACGTGAAACAGGCATAAAATCACTGGCGATTTTCAGATCGGAGAAAGAATAAATTATAATTCTGATAACCAAGTCACAGGGAGGTTGTTTTAGATTATTAGTGGAGGCTAGCCAACTGAATTGCAAGGAAATCACCTAAAAAATTAACAATATCTTACTAGGAGAGTCCCTAAATGGTCCTGCGAGATTCCACTTTTTTAACCGGATAATAATAACAATTGACGACGATTGAAATAAGGAATTTCAAAAGTCAAAATGGGTATCGATGTTTTTGACTCCATCTTGTAGAGAATTTTTTTTTTTGGTCATTTTAACACCGTAGGTTTTTTTTTGGTTTATAAAAAAATTTCAAAAAAAAACAATTTTTCGCTCAAATTTTCGAATTTACAGGGTCTCATGAAGAGCCAGTTCTAGCGACTCCGTATGAAGAGCTAAACCGGTAATTTTTTTGGCAGGTGAAAATTAAGCGTTTTTTTAGCGAACCCTTTTTTTGGCTAGGCTAGCGACCACGTGGTCGACCAAATGACCGGTCAAAGTCAAGGTCAATCTCAAGTTCATCGTAGAGATCTTAAAAGTACGTCCCAAAAGAACCGGAGCGGGTCGATTTTCTAATGAACTTATTAGCAACTATGGTTCAATGTGTACTGAAAGGTCGCTAGAGAGCAAACATGGTTAAACCTCAAGGTCAATCTCAAGTCCATCGTATAGATCGCAAGTACCCTCAAAAGAATCGCAAGAGTCGACTTTCTGAATGAACGTATTTAGCAACTATGGGTCAATTATGTACTGACAGTCTCTAGAGAGCAAAAACTGGTCAAAATTTTGAAATTTTACAAGGTGTGCTGAAGACCAGCGTGAGTTCTAGCAGACTCGTTGAGTGAAGAGTTAATGCGGGTATTTTTTTTGGAGGTGAAAATTAAGGTTTTTTTTATGGAAACACTTTTTTTTGGCTAGGGCGTAGCAAGCCAACTTGTCCGACCTCAAATTGAATCGTCAAAGTTCAAGCGTCATCCTCAAGTTCTATTCGTAGAGACTTGAAAAGTACCCAGCCAATAAAAGCCTGGAGGGCGCACTCTGTAATGAACCGGATTGCTACTATGGGTCAATTGTAACTGAAAAGTCGCAGAGAGCAAAAGCTGGTCAATTTTTTGATTTTACAAGGGGTGCCAGTTCTAGTCGATATTCGTTGACAGCTCAAATAGCTGATTGTTCGCCAGTAAATTAAATTTATCGTTTTCATTATCAACTCTTTTTTTGGGCTAGTTCAGCACGATCGTGACGACCTTATTTAATATAACCAGTCACAAGTCGATGTGTTTTCATGTTTAAAGTTCATATCTAGATGACAGGGTGGTGAAGAGCTACCTTCTGCTAAATTTTTTGATCTCGCTACCGACCTTCTCGATCCTATTTACGCCACTTATTGTATAAATCTGTTCAGCCAACTGACAGCAAGTTTGTATATAGCATGTTTGTCAAGTCATTATGTAATTTCTCTGAGAATTAACTTTTATTTTTGTCATTTTTTGCTCGCTAGCGACTCTTTTGTTAATTTATAACCGATGGTTTTTCAATACGCTCATTCTGAATCGGTCAGCTAATTCCGATAACGTTTGAGAGGTACTTTCAAGTCTCTCGATTAACTTTTAAAATGAAATTCGACTTGACTGGTTATTTAAGTCGATCACGTGGTCGGTGACCCTAGCCCCAAAAAATAGTATAATGAAAAACGATAAATTTTCATCTGCAACAATCAGCTATTTAAGCTCGTCATACGAATCACAGACTGGCACCCCTTGTAAATCTCTAAAAAATTTGACCATTTTTTGCTCTCTAGCGACCTTTTCAAGTACATAATGACCCATAGTTGCTATACGTTCATCAGAAATCGGACCCTTGCGATTATTGAGGGTAATTGCGAGTCTATACGATGAACTTGAAGTGACCTTGAGTTTTTAACATGTTGCTGTCTAGCGACCTTTCAGTACATCATTTGAACCATAGAATATGTCACCCTCTGAAGATTGACCTTCGAAACTTTGACCGTCATTGATGATCGACCACGTGGGTCGCTAGCCTAGCCAAAAAAAAAGTGTCGCTCAAAAACGCTTAATTTCACCTGCCAAAAAAATTACCGGTTTAGCTCTTCATACGGAGCGCTAGAACTGGCTTCATGAGACCGCTGAAATCTCGAAATTTGAGCGAAAAATCGTTTTTTTTTTGAATTTTTTTCTAAACAAAAAATCCTTGGTCTTGAAAATAACCAGAAAAAAATTCTCTACAAGATGGTCGAAAGAACATCGATACCCATTTTTGACTTTTGAAATTCCTTTTTCAAACGTCTGAGGCTACTGTTTAGTGACTGAAATAGTGGTTTCAAACTTCTAAAATTTTTGATGGCTTCGAGTTCTAATGAAAAAGGAGAAAATTTACCTAATGCGTCATTTTTTTATTGGTTCGACCATTTTAAGCATGCTGATTTGAGGTAGTCAAAATATTTGCTCCAAATTTTATTTATATAATTTTGTATGTAATTTTATTTTAATGATACTTTACTCGTGAGACTTTAGACATGAAATTCATGACCCGAGACTGTCATTATGGCCCGACGCGTCGTCATACGTATAATCGAGCCATATTTAGCAAAGTTTCTTATCACATAAAATTTCAATTAGCTTAAAATAAATCAGCCCAATTTTCTTAATAGTGAAATGATAAAATTTAAACTGATATTAAAAGTCATTTAATAGAGGATTAAGAAAACTAAAAAATTGCGATAATACCTCCAGTACACTACAAAAAGTGCTAATAATAAGATGAAATAAAGCCTTTCAATTTTATATTTGAAATTCTCATATTGATAACTTCAAATATTTCTATCGCTCCTGTCTAGAAATATATTTATGTTTTACAAAAATTCTCTAGTAAATGACTAATCAATTTTTTGGATATAATTGTTTTTCGGAATAAGAAAGATTATAGTCCTCTCTTCTTTCTTTAGCTTCTACTGCATTCTTATGTTACTCAGTTATTTCGGAAAGTGTTTATTCTAGAGATGGCCTCTCTTTTAAACCGAGGCCCCGCATTATCTCTAAGCATATAAAGCTTAGAAATTCATGTACGATTCTTTTAAGGGCTTCCAGTGATTTTGAGTGACTTTTGAAAAAGAAGGCATTAGTACTGAGTATTTGATAAAGTTACTCAGAATTACGTCGAATGAAAAATTTCCAGGGTCCAACTTCGAATCACGTTTTTAGGACTTTTTTTATTACATCAAAGCCGAATATAAATCACGATGACGAAATAAATTTTAAAATACAGTTTTGACTTATGTTCATAGATAAACTCTTATTTACTCGAAAAATAAAATCCGGTGACGTAGTTTGGGAGAAAATTATTATTGTTTCAAGAACCTCTAAATTTAGGTGTATTTGACCGCAGATAATTATTTTTCGGCGTGTTGATCACTGATTTTGTTTATCTTAAGATACCAAAACCGTTATTTCCTAATTAAGGTCACTGTGACTCGTTTTTTTGACTTTGGGTAGATATACTAAAAGTCTTAAAACTTCTTAAGAACCGTTTTCAGATTTTTCAAAAAGGTAGTTTAAGCGAATTTGGTTTGATAAAAAAAATCAGGTTCTATTTTTTGCCTGACCTTATTGTCTTGAATAGTATCGGTCACGTGATTCATTTGTATCGGGCTATAAGTGTAATTAAAAAAAGTCTTAGAATTTTTTCAGATCTTTGCTTAGATTCTCAAAAAAATCTTTGCAAAAAAAAATACTGTAATACCAGTAATAAAATTTCAAAAAACATATCGCAAAAATCGTTTCATTTTGGTACAAAGTTATCGATTTATTACCTTTATAACTGATCTTGTCATTAATGATTAAGCAGTCGTAAATGCGATTAAATGGTGTATGGCGACGCGTCGTCAGAAATCGAGTCTACGAGTTAATATATTTTCAATATTTTTTTCAAAAATTTAAACAGTCTAAGAATAATTTCAAGGCAAGTTTTATGATACAATTTCAATTTATTTAACAGTAGCTGATCAAATCGGTGATGTCATGAAAATTTTGCATATTAATTTTAATTTCTAAAACTTTTTGAAATAAATTTATAATTGCATTTTTTTCAATTTGCAATTAAACTAGTTATATTTGTGAAAGTGTGCTTTAAAGATGCAACAAATTAATCGAAATTGTGTCAAAAACTGTCCCAGAAAAATCGAAATTTCACATTGTGAGTATAATTTCATAAGTGTTGCTCCAAGATGTGGGCTGGCGCCCGGTATTTTGAAAAATATTATGAAATTATAAACGCAATGTCAAAATTTACATTTATTCGCGGAATGTCGGACATTTCCTCTCATAATGTGAAATTATTTGACTCGCACAGTCTGTACTACAAACAAAGTCTGTACTACAAACAAAGTCTGTACTACAGACAAAGTTGTACTACAGACTCTGTAGTACAACTTTGTTTGAAGTTTAGTTTTGGGCCGATATAAATCTTTCGACAAATATATAACGATCTACAACTTCTTTCTACAATTACTCGGCAAAAATGTAACAAAATCAGCGTTTATGTCCGTTTAAATTATTCTTATTCCTGCTAAAAGCTTAATCCTTCAAACACAATCAAATTACACGTGCCGCATGTCAGATACTCTATTGATAAAAAGAAACAGAAAAATTTTTCATTTTCAAATGTCAAAAAGAACGAAATTCTCTCTGTTTTACTTTTAACCCTTATCAGCCAGAATATTGTTGTTGATCCGCTTGTGATACATTTTACGCAGCGGATGCACGTGCACAACAGACAATTACTCCTATCATATATTATTTCATTCTTTATGAATAATTTACAAAAAAATGAAGTTCAAGCAGTTGTAAATATACTTTTTTCGATTAAAAATATCTTTGTACCTAAAAAGGTAGCTAAAAAATATTCAAAATCAATCTCGTTTTTTTTAAATTTTGAGGGCTCATCACCAGAGACTAAAAAAATGTCATTATTCATTAAAAAAAAATTATTTATAAGTTATAGTTTTATCAAATTTTGAAGGTATGTCAACTTTGAGCACTTCGTGCCCCATCCCTTACAGATATATCGAAAAATCTTCAGCCTATCCTAATCAAGATTATCTTATAATTGCAGATCTCTGAGCGCGATCAAATCTTTTCCTTTATTTTTGATAGTATCTGAAAAATTAATAATATCTTTCTCAATAGGCTATAGCCATCTGTGGTTATTTTTTAATGTTCAACCCGTCCGAATATAATTTAAAAAATGTTGCACGATTCCAAAAGTCATACTCCAATTTAATTTTGATATTGTTTCAAGATTACGGGAATTGATTTTTTGAATTTTTCGCCGAAGTTTTACTTCCGAAAAAAATATTTCGAAACTGGACATCAAATACAAATATAAGATTATTCAGTTTTTAGGAAAGTGTTTTGTGCATGCATAACAGTAAAAATAAAAAAATTTGGTATCAAAATTTTCAATTTAAGTATTCCATGAAAAAATTTATTTATTATAAAAATTAATTTGAACAATCAAAAATGGTCCACACTGTCACTTGATAATTATATCTACTTGAAAATAATAACAGAAGTGTAATTATCTGCTTTTATTAGAAAAAATAACCATTTTTTACGATAAATCGTAATTATTTCATCCAAATTCAAGACTAATTTACAAATTACTTGTGATTAATGATACATAGATTTAATCAGAGANAATATATTTATTATAAAAATTTATTTGAGCAATCAAAAATGGTCCACACTGTCATTTGATAACTATATCTACTCGAAAATAATAACAGAAGTGTAATTATCTGCTTTTATTAGGAAACATAACCATTTTTAACGATAAATCGTAATTATTTCATCCAAATTCAAGACTAATTTACAAATTACTTGTGATTAATGATACATAGATTTAATCAGAGAAAACTTAGACGTAGTCCAAAACCTTGCGCATCGATTCCAAAATAAATAAAATTTGCGACGACAACTGTGAGCTTGTATCACATGATATGCTGAACCTTTCTTTTACCACTATGTTTACTAGAACAAAAAATAAAAATTCTAGAATTAAAAATGTTGGATGCAAAAATATTTTCTTTCAACTTCTTGATGCAAAAAAAAAATTGAAACTCCAACTGCCCTGGGCTTTCTGTAAACCACGTTCAAAGAAGAACCGATATATCGGCTCTGGTGCCTTAGCGGAACTTATTTTTCTGTGAGGTTAAGTTACTTTTTATTTAAACTCACTCCTAGTTTAATCTTGAAGATCATTTTTGCCGAACAAAAAAGGAAAATCAGCCAATGAGCGGCATTCCTGAGCCAAATGGATAGTCAGGTGCATTCTAAAAGTCTACCGTTAATAACGGCCTCACAGATCAGTATAATTTGTAGTTCTGGAGTTTTACTTTATCCTGATGCCATGGTTTTCAATAAACTTTCCCGATTTTTATCTTATTGATAAAAATGGAATTTTAAAGACCAAAAAACTAAAAAACTTCATTTTTTGCATTTCTGTTTTCAGGAAAATGATAAGAAAATTTTTGAAAGCTAATTTGTCTTTACTATTTTTTGGAACTATTAACCCTTGTGAGCATATAAAAAAAAGTTCTGCCAAGGCACCAGAGCTACAATTGTGGCTCTACTTTGAATGTTGTTCACAGAAAGCTTAACCCTTGTGAGCACAGAGCCACAATTGTGGCTCCAGCATACCTAAAATCATCGAAAAAAGACAAAAAAATGGATCGAGGAATCTTTTGTTTCAAATACATTATAAAGAATTTAGATTCGGTTTCAGGAAAATAATTGAATTTTTCTTCGAATGTTTTGTTCCGGCATTACGGGGAGTTGATTTATCAGGATTTTAAGCCTATGTTTCACTTCCGTAAAAATTATTTCGGAACTGGACATACAAATCAAATGTGAGATTAGCCAGTTTTTAGGAAAGTGTTTTGTGCATGCATAACAGTTGAAATAAAAATTTATTGGTATCTAGGGGCAGACATTTTTCTTAGGAAGTGAAATATCTAAATTTTCAACTTCAAGTATCCCATGAAAAAATTTAGTTATTATAAAAGTGAATTTAACCAATCAAACATTGTCCACAGTTGTACTTCATTACCATATTTACTCGAAAATAATAGAAAAAANTCATATTTTGGAAATAGCATGTTGAACCAACCGGTAAATGGTAAACGCTGCGTGCTTTCTGTACCCAAATTGGTCTGAATGAAAAATTGTATATAAGACAAATTGGGTACACTCAGCACGCTGCGTGCTTAGTGTACCCAAGTTCGGCAAATTGGTCAAATGAAAATTATTTATTATTTGACCAATCAAACTTTAATAAAGTTGAGATAATTTGCAAGCGTCATCAGGTGCGAAGCTTCAATCGGACTTCCGTGAAATTCAAGATCGGAAGAACCAAAATTAATTTTATCATCCCGCAACTAATTCCACGAGGAACTGTGATTTCGCTTATTAAAACAAGGACTTCTAGAATTTAATTTTTGTAAGAATATTTCCTTCACCCGTGTGAGCACAGAAAAAAAAGTTCCGCCAAGGCACCGAAGCCTTTATAAAGGCTTTTTTCAATCGCGTATTACAGAAAGCCCAAGGACCTTGGGCCAAGGTAGTTAGAGTTTTAATTTTTTTTGCATAAGGAAGTTTAAACGATATATTTT
>SCLH01002298.1:55799-85193 GCA_004367855.1 Oikopleura vanhoeffeni
AAGATTTTGTAATAAATTCACATATAATTCTATGCCACAAAATCAACGGCATAAAATTGTTTTCAAAAGCTGAACTGACCTCTTCAAAATTTAAGCTCCATTATAAAATATTAAAAATTTCATTAAAATTTAACACTTCTTACTATTTCTCCAGTGGAAGTCTTTCGAAAAATTTCTAATTATATTTATACTACGTAAACATCATGCTTACATTGACGTCGTTTTTTTTAGTAATGCATAATTGTTGCATTCGATAGATTGAAAAACTAGACATATGATGAAGTTTTATGATATGATATCTCATTCGAAAGCTAGTGTTTCAAACTAACTAATGCACTAAAGTCTGGACCAGTACCATTAACCGGATATAAACCGGATTTTCATTTTTTGGTAGGTTCGAAACTCAATGAGCCCAAAAAAATTTTTCTGGAAATTAGCCGTAAAGTTAATTTTTTATGTTTTTTCATTCTTATATCATGATTGTCTACACATTTACTGCTTGAATTATATTTTTGATGAATTCCTGGCAGAAAACAAACAAGTTTCTATTTTTTTCTCAAATTTTATACTGAAAATACCTATATAATAGATCTCCGGTTAATGGTACAAGTCCAGACTTTAGGGCATTAGTTAGTCTGAAACACTAGCTTTCGAATGAGCTATCATACAACTTTATCCTATGTCTAGTTTTTCAATCTATTCAATGCAACAATTATGCATTACTAAAAAACGGCGTCATTGTAAAAAGCTCACGATTCTGTGTTATCTAAATCGCTCTTATTTACCGACAATTTCTCCTACATGTAATAAATCGGTAATCCTGTAATAAATATCGAATTATTAAACTTTTTAAGTGTATTGAGTGTAATATAAAAATATTTGGTCCTTCGGGATTCGAACCCAAGGAATAGGGCATCAGAATTAACTGTCGTCAGGAGCTCTTACCCACTCGGCCACACTGCCGTTGAAGAATAACCATTTAAAACTTCTTAAAACAAAGGCTAGAAATTTTTTAAATGTTTCAAAAAAATCCGGTTTTGTCCGCTTAGAGTTGGGTGTTCAAGGTTTTTTAAAAAAATGCGTAGGTTTTTGCCGGTTTTGTCCGCTTAGACAAGAATCACAGTACTGTGGTTCTTGTCTAAGCGGACACTTTGTAAAATCCGGTTTTGTCCGCTTAGACTAAATCGGCTCTAAATCACCCCTAGAGAGCTTAAAAATTTTTTTAAATGTTTCAAAAAAATCCGGTTTTGTCCGCTTAGATTTACGTTTTCAGAAAAAATGCGTAGGTTTTGTCCACTTAGACAAGAATCACAGTACCAATTATAAATGCACATCAGCAAATGGTCCCCTTTTTTCAAAATTTTGCACTTAGTAGTCAAAACAGCTTATTTGGGAGCCTCACGCAAAAGCCTACTCCTCCTTGAAAATATATACACAGGGTGTAAGGTTTTTGCCTTCTTTTTTCCAAATTGGATAGACTTGATTTCCGCCGTTTTGATTGGTTGAATCTGAGAAAGACGTAGGTTTTTGCCAAAATTAAACATTTTCATTCGTGTTCTCATCGCTATCCAATTTGGAAAAAAGAAGGGAAAAATCTTACGCCCTGTAGAATTTTTTTAATTTGTGCATCAAATTCACCGCAAAGCTTTAAGTGAAAAACTTGGCAGAAAATTCTCTACAAAATAGGTGTATCAAAAAGTATTATAAGTGAAGCTGAGATATCTTCCCCACACCCTTAAGTTACCGTGTTTTTACAAGTCGTAAAGATTTTCTATGTCATCTAAAGTGACCCCAAAATGACTCACAATGACGTCATCGATAAAATCTGATACCAGATTCGAACTCCTTGTGCCCGTATTAGTCGACACCGAATTTTGGCATGATTGAAACAACTTTGAAAATCGGACCGACCGGAAATCCGCCATTACCGGTCTGAAATTAAAAAAAAAATCTACCGAAAGATGCGGAATTGAATTCTCTATTTGCCAATAGTCTCATGGGGTTTCCAAATACGAGAAAGCCGTAATTTGCACGTAGTTCCTAAAAAAATCACCTCAGTGTTTCAGTGGCTTTCTTTTGAGCCTACTTACAAAAAAATCGAAGCTCTTTTTTTCGAAAATTTTCTCTTGGGTGACCCAAGTTGAGTCCTTAAAAAAATCTATTTTTGAGTTCTAGGTTGAAATCTCAAAAAGTCCTAGAGTTTACTGTTTGTATTTGTATGAGCTAGCTTGGAAAAAAAATGAATAAATTTTCCTAGGAGGAGATAGTTTTTCCGAGGGATAATTGCCAAAAAACGGTGGTTTTCTGCATACTCTAGAAAATAGAGCGAAATTTGAAACTGGCCTACCATTTTTACAAGTTATGTCACAATTTCGACATCAAACCTGGGAGGAGATAGTTTTTCCATTTTCGCTTAGGTCCGCTTGTGTCCCTTATGTGTGAAGAAGTGTATGCAAATTTGAGATGTTTTTTCCAACAAGCTAAAGGATAAAGATGGGTAATCTGACTACAGTGAAGTCCGTCTATCAGGACGTATCGATTTCGCGTCCTGATTTATCACTGATTTTAAACGAACTTCACTGTAGTATCCTAAAAGCCCTGTATGGCAAATTTTTTATCGAGAAATCCAATTCCAGATTTACCGGTAATTTGCAAAAATCGTTGTTTCGGTAATTTCCATGACTGATTTCCGGTCACGTGATTAACCTAGAGTGCCAAAAAACATTTACACCATATATTTTTTCCCAAGGTTTTACATGCTAGAACCCATTTGTCGCTATCTCGTCTAGTTTTTTCAGTTTATCGTAAAGTTACAATTTGTATCACAATTAAAAAGTATCGATTTTAGAATTAGGTATCTTTTTATAATATGACACCAGTACATGCTAGGAAATCCACACCCACATCGTTGCGTGGGTTTTTCCCTTTCTTTTACTTAAACCTACGCATGTAAGGAGAACGATGTGGGTGTGGATTTCCTAGCCTGCACCAGTGGGTTTGAATATAGTCTATATTATATAGAGCATACGGTATGCTTAGGGAGCGCACCGGTCCAATTTCTAAGTTTTAAACGGTCGAAATTAACGAAAAACGGGAAGAAAAATCTTAAGCAGAATTTAAAGGCAAGAATTATGAAAAATAAAAAAATGAATTTTTTGCCGGTGATAATACCGGTTATTGGTTTAAATTACCGGTTTCACCTTTCGGTAAAGTTAGCCAATAGTTTTTTCGTGTTCTCCTGGAAATTTGACATCTTATAGTGACCGANGAGTCAACAACCCCCGTGAGGTCAAAGAATTTGTATCAACGACTGTAGTTCTCTCGTTAGTTTTACCGGTGCGCTCCCTATACCGTATGCTGCATACCAAGAACATAAGCACATTGTTATAATAACATTCCAAACAATTTCATTGCGATACAGAAAAAAAAACTTCAAATTGTTCTTACCTTTGATTTTGTAACGGAATCGTTAACATTGATAGCTGCAAGTTTCAAAGTTTCTTTTTTCATCATTTTGTATAAATTGTGAACTCCTGTGGTTGTTTCTTCAGACACACCTTTGCAACCTTCTAAAAATTGGGGATATTTCTCGTGGACCATATTTGTCAAATCTCCACCATCATCCAAAATCAGATTTAATGGCTTTCGAAGGTTTTATAAATTTAAGAAACATTAGAAAATCTTTATAGGCTATATATTTTATAGGCCTATAGCCATTTATGATATCGACTATAGTAAAAAATATAAAAACCGCATGTTTCTATAACCTACAGCATGAGTTTTCTCGTTGACCGCACCTTATTATTCCGCAAAAATGAACCAATCAGATACAGTTATTCCGGATTTGTTACTTTACTGGATGATCGGTAATTTATCTGCAAAATCTAGAAAGCCAATTTTGATAAAAACGACACATAAACTTGTGATTAAATTTAGAGCATCTAGAACTTTTTGAAGAAAATTAAGCAAGTAAAGTTTTACTTATGTTATAAAACTTTCCTTTCCATCTGGGAAAATAATAGTTTGTTCTACACACCAAATGTATTCTTCCTCGGTTTCTCCTTTCCAAGCATAAACTGGAATACCTGCTTTGGCCATGGCAGCAGCAGCTTGATCTTGAGTAGAAAAAATATTGCAAGAAGACCAAGTTACTTCCGCACCAAGGGCAGTCAAAGTTTCGATTAAAACCGCCGTCTGGATTAAAAGGTGATTTTAATAAAATTCTTTGGCTCTAATTTGTAACTTTGATGGTAAGAATGCGTCAAAACGGACCTAAAGGAAGCTTTTTTTACGTTACCCTACCCTTTGGCCCATTTTTAATGGAGCAAGATAATTTCAACGGATTTCTGCATCCAACAGTTTTTGAAAAATTAAAATACTATTTTTTTAACAGGATGTCCGGTAATACAAAAAAATTGACCGGTAAAAATTTTAAAATTCGGTTCTGAGAAAATCGCACATCCTTCGAAGCAAATATCATTTAAGGGAGTGAATGATAAAATCGCGAAATTAAAATCTCTGAAAATTTTTCTTCTAGCTAATTAGACCAACAAAAATAAGATTGGTGATGTGCCCGCGATTTTTGTTCACCAGGTGGCGCAGGAGCGCGTTGGAAGACCGAAACCTTTCTGAAAAAAAATCTCGGAAAATTCATTATGAAAAGTTCTATTTTTTAGGACAGCACCCGGCAGGCAATGCGCATATTTATTTATTTTCAGATTGTTATTACGCACCAAATACAAAAAATATGACCAAAAACAATGCTTTATTTTTCTGATTCCAATATTTCTCGAAATCTGACCGAGCGATTTCTGTATATTAACACTGATTTTGCATTGAAATCTAAACTGAAATTCTGTAGACTCGGAGTTTTGAAAATCGGGATAAAACTAACGATATAGAGCGAACAGTAATGCGCACCGCTCTGATTAGTGTATTTCTCACGAATGATTATATTTTTTTATTATGATCAAATATATTTACCTTTAACACTCTTTAATATCAAACTAGCGATAATTTAATATCAAAATTATTTCTTAACTTATGTTCACTAACAAACAGTGAGAAGTAACATTTTTGGACTATTTCACTCGAGGCTTTGTTTGATAAAATCTAAAATAAAATAAATATGCGCATTGCCTGTCCGGTGCTGTCCTAAAAAAATTAGAATTTTTCATAATAACTTTTCCGAAATTTTTTTCAGAAAGGTTTTGGTCTTCCAACACGCTCCTGCGCCACCTGGTGGACAAAAAATCGCGGGAACATCACCAATCTTTTTTTTTTGGTATAATAGTTAGAGGAAAAAGTTTCAGAGATTTTAATTTAGCCTTTTAGTCAAAAGACTCTGGCTGGTTGTTCGAAAAATTTTTACAATACAATTTTTGTCACCTCTGAAAGGGTCAAATTACAGCTTTTCCGTTCTTTAAACATTTTGCGGGGTCTCCTGCTCCGTTGACCAATTTTTTAATTTAAACGGTTTATCTTACACCTAAAACCCGTTTCACAGTTATTAATCGTCCTTTCGAAAACATAAATCCAGCAGTTGTTAAATAAAACAAAAAATTAGGAAAGATCTACTGTGGTTGGTCTATAAGGACAGCTGAGAATTTTCTCAATATTGTCTTAGATTTGGTCATATTATCCTTATTTTAAAAAATTGCTCTAAAAATTTCAAAAATAACGTTAGAGCGCGAAACATAAGCCCAAATTCCGGGCGTCATTTCTTATAATAATAAAATATTTTTGAGACCAAATAGTAGTTTTCTTTTGTTTTTGCTCTTCACCCAGATTTTTATGAAAAAAGAGGTAATTTTTCCATATTTCTTTGAAAAAAAGACCTCTTGAATTGCCATAATGTCCTAAGAGGGACGGAACAAAGATAAAAAGCGTAGGTTTTGGCCATATTTCTGCCATATTGTTCTTATAGACGCAAACCACAGTATCCTATAAAAATTTCACCATTTTTTATGGAAAAAATTATAATTTGCTTTAGTTAACATATGTTATTACCTGGATTGTCATATGAAGACATCCTGCAATTCGTGCCCCTTTTAAAGGTTTAGTTTCTCCGAACTCTCTTCTAAGAGCCATTAATCCTGGCATTTCATTCTCTGCAATAACAATTTCCTTTCTTCCCCATTCCCAAAGGCTCAAATCGGCAACTTTATAGTTATCTCCGCCTTTCATTTTGCTTTCTAGAATAAATCAAAAAATTAGATTCAGAAATTAAATTCGAAATTTTTGGCAGAAATATATGCGCGGTATTAAAGATTGACTTTAGAAACTTGGAGTCGGCAGTTGATTAGATTCAGGGATGAAAATATTATTAAAATTTTTGCAAAAAGTATAAGTATCACATTTCAATTGAGAAAATCTTAAAAATGGAAATTTGACACCAATGTTTGGAACAGGTTTTTAGGCCTCATTTTTATGTAAATATTTTGTGCAGGCGTGGAAATCTATGGCGAATATTATAAATTATTCAACATTTCTTACATAAATACTTACATAAGTATATCGTAGCGAATTTTTTAAAATCTGTCTAGCAGAAATTTTTAAAACAGTGTCCAGCCAATTTTAGTATAAAATATGTCGAAGGTATCTCGCATGATTTTATTTTTAATTTCATCATAATCGTTTTTTATGAGAACTTGTGTCAAATTTGAAGGAAAATATGTGCCCTGTACGGTGCACCGCGGTGTGACCTCCGGGCCAAAACAGAGGCTTAGAAACTTACTAAAAAACAAAATTTTACGAGAGCAAAATCCGAGACTTTCATATGACCAGCAATAACTCAATGATTGTACAGTATCAGTGAGTGTACAGTATATCATATAATCTAATCGGCTCTATTTTATGTAATATAATTGCTGCGCATGCCCAAAGAAATTATATTCTATAAATAGAACGTTTTGGCCTTATGCAAGACTGATTTTGTGATGGGAATAGACATGGACAGGGAGAGATAGCTTTTCTGATAACGGTTCAAATCTCAGTTAAGGGGGTTGTGGGTGTAAAGAATGCATGAGTGGAACAAAAAATAGGATATTTTTCTAGAATCCGCAATACAATAATTTATTCTTCAAAAGTGATGAATGTCATGTTTCCACGCGTGGTATCACTCGCCTCATTTCACCACCAAAAATAACGCAATATGATTGGTTCCAGTCGTTAGCGTCGCCACGCATTTAATTTCGTCGTGGTAGGGCGACACGCAAGACAAACCAACAAATCAAAACAACAACACTTCTACTGAGAAATAATATCAGCTGAACTTATTTTACTTATAAAAAACAAACAAGAAATAATTTTTCAACGATTTCCCGTAATGTATGGCAACATTCATACGATTCTTAAATATTCTGTTTTATTCAATTGAAACAAAATTGACCGAGATTATTCACAGATTTTCATTTTTTACCGGGTTAAAAATCAAAGGAGATTTTTTTAAACCGGACCTCCCGTAAATTATTGAAGACGTCGTACTTTCCACGAAACATTTTGTTTGAATCAATTTAAAGCAAAATGACCAGATTTAATACTGTTGTAATGAGAACATATTTTACCGGTTTAGTACGGCACGGTGAGCCACCTTCACAGAAATCAAAAATGTACTTGCAGTTGATAGAAGCTTTAAGTCTCCAGTATTTTTTTCTCATTTATTCTTATCTGCCCGTTATCGACCCTTTCAGTCCAGCTTGGAGGACAAGGGGCTATTTTCCCCAGCAAATTCCAACATTCACACCCACAACCCCCTTAAGTAAAGAGGAAGCGAACCATATTCCTAGAAATGCGTCCGTTATCAATCGCAGTCCTCTTCCACACATCTTTTCATTCAATCGTATCTTCTACTCAGACAAACTAATCAACTATCCCAAAAATAATTAAATTAAATACATATATCTATACTAAAACAAAAAAGACGCTTAAGGGTATGGGTGGTTCCTAATTTGACATATTCTCGATAAAAATATTAGCCAAACAGGGCTTCAAGGATATAATGCAGATAGCCAGTTTGTAGAACTAGCCTCATCTTGCGTAAAACATGTGTCAAATTTTTTTTGCATGCATACACTCCCCAGACCATAAGCGAGACAGGGAGACCTAAAGTCAAAACGGAAAATCTATC
Organism: Oikopleura vanhoeffeni; assembly: GCA_004367855.1. Classification (NCBI taxonomy): domain Eukaryota; kingdom Metazoa; phylum Chordata; class Appendicularia; order Copelata; family Oikopleuridae; genus Oikopleura; species Oikopleura vanhoeffeni. The sequence goes on from SCLH01002298.1 coordinate 63,928, forward strand.
TCCTCTCAGGCTTTAATTTTGAAATAAACCTTAATTTTTATATAACCTGTAAATTAGTATTTAAAAACTTCTGGGAGCCTTTGTCGAATTAGTGCTATATTGTTCTAGAAATATGCGATAAAACCACCGTTTTTTCGACTTTGTTCATCTGAAAATCTATCTCCTCCTAGGTTAAATTTCAAAATTCACATCATTTTTGGGCAAACGGTAGCTCGAAAACAAAAAGAAACTGCTGAGGAGCCGGTTTTTTCAAATTCCGACCCAAACTCAAATATGAATTTTTCAAGGTCACTGAAAAAATTTCCGAAAAAAATGAGCTGCGATTTTTGGCGAAGTAGGCTCAAAAGAAAGCTGGGAAACCACTGAAGAAAAGTTGGCTTACGTCAAGCCGAAATTTTTGAAGTTTTAGTGGTCAAATTGAAACACGTTATTTTGTACTTAATTTTGAACAAAATACTTAGGAAAAAAATCGATAAAAACCTCAAAAATTTCGAGAGAAAAGTTTTTTTTGTTCTATTGGGTTGTTTTGTGCTTTTAAAACATAAACCATTGATTTGGTGCAATTTTATGACATAATAACTGCAGAAAATGTAGGAACCACCAAACCTTAAATCGAAAGACCTTAAAACGAAAAAGGCCAAAACCTCCTATTTTTAATTATATATTGAATGTATTCATAATTTCAGCGCTGATTTGAAAAAAAAATACCAAACAACTCGAGAGACATATCTTAACCCCCACCTGTTTTGAAAAATTTTATATTACCCACCTGCAAATCGAGTGTTTTAAAAACACACTAGTAAATTCAAACTTGAACAAGGAGAATAAATATGGATTTTTTCTAATTCAAACCGCAAGAGCGTGACCGCCAACGACTTTGGTTAAAACAGAAAAACTTTTTTAGATAAGTTTGAAGAAAATTTAAGTAATGAAGGTAAAACTTAACCATTGAAAATGCGGAAGCCAATTGTGAAAAAGGCGGAAAATGTTTATTTAAAAGTATGATCAGTCTTATCTCGGAACTTTTCAATTTGTCTACTTAGGTAACTTTTTATTTAAGGGTAATCCACCCTGTCCAAGCAAAAACCGAGTAGGTAATAAGAGAAAAAAGTTACCTTAAGTGGAGAATTCATGGGCCGACAATTTGTACTAAATGGAAATTTCTTGCGCGCGATGTTGAACCTTCTCAAATCATCATTCAAAATTTGACACGCCAATACAACCACCAGGTGGTGCCGTGGGTAAAAAATTGATATGCCAAAAAAATTCCTGAAATGAAAAATAATGGACTTTCCGGGGGCTGTTCGGAATTTCCGGCCGGCCAAAAATGATACTTTCCCAAAATATTTTTAGTCTGTGTTTTAAAAACACAGATTGCAAGGTGGGGCCTTAAGTAATTAGATTTGTAAACAAATTTTTTGAGGCAAATTTCAACCCATTATAAGATAAATGCCCTAGATTTCCAACCACTAGGTGCCGCCGAATCACTATTAATTGTCATTCCGTTTCTCTGAGGTCGATTTAGCCTAGAGTGAAATTTTCGAAACGATTGAAGATACTTTGTCCCGCAGGGCCCTAAACCCTCTAGGTAGCACACGATATTATATATGGAAATCTTAGAACTGTAATCTTTAGACTTAAGTCAATTTTTTCAGTCAAATCCTGACACCCTGCCTTGTAGGGTAGAATAGTAATTAAGCAGAAAATTTAATTCGTCGAAAAATCGAAAATTTTCAACTTTTTCAAATATAAACAACTTTTTGTAAATTTTTATCAAGCTCAAAAATCGGTTTCCACATGCTGAATTTAATAGGTTAGATACAAAACATTAGTTTCTGCAAGTAGTTTATTCTAGAAGTTTGACAAAAGGCACTTTTTTCATAAAAAGTGAGTTTTTTAGCCTCAACTTTAAATAATATTCGACAATAAAACATGAAATACTGGAGAGAAATACTCAAGTATTGGGTTTCGATGAAATTCGCCACTGAATAAGATGGCCAGACGATTTGTAAATTAAAAATTGTCTTAATATTTGGGAAAAATCGAAATTTCCGATTTTTCGAAAGAATTACTATCTCCCCCTGCTGTACATTGGTGGGTAAAACCAGCCGCAACATTTTTGTTCCATACGAATAAAAATCGATTGAAAAAATAACGCCCCGCCATTTTATGGCTACAAAAAATACATCGTAGTCATTGTCAAAATCTCTCTGAAATCATTTCCTCAAAATTTGAAATTTGATCCTTTTTAATGTGCGTATCTCGAAAGAAGCCGAAATTTTTGCTCAAATTCAAATCTGATAACAGCCATTGTCTTCTACACAGTGGGCACTGGTCGTTCGAAAGTCCGCTTCCTAAAAAAATCTCAGAATCCCAAACAAGAAAAAATATTTAATTCATAAATCAGAGATAATATAAAAAAACTATAAAATCGGTAATATCCGTCCAATTCATCAATACAAAGATTCCTATTTGCACCCCGTGAAAACTTTGACGCAATGAAAATTATGAGAAAAATCTGCATTGGCTTGTAATTGGCCAATTATTTAAGAGGGTAACGCACCAAAGCAACTAAGTCATCAAATTTTCGACAATAACGAAATCATCAAAGCAAGGAAATGTCCGGCAAATTTGGGACTTATGAAAATAGTATCAAAACTTATGGCTTCCGTCACAAAAGGGCCTACTGAAGGGGTCATGTACGCAAATAGAATTTTCCCTAAAAATTTTTCTCCCCTACTAATTCGGCCAAAAGAATAATAATGAGGCTGGTCTTAGAGCTTTTTCTATGCAAGCTATAACTGCTCTCCAGGCTAACCTTGCAAGCACAAATTACTAATTATTTTCGTTGTGACTTAAGAGATTAGTGAATCTAAGCGTATGGCCAAGCGGAAAAAAAAAAATTTGTCTTCTGGTAACAGTAGATAACCTGAAAAAAACTTAAAAAAAACATATTTTTCATTTTTCAAACGCCTTCTCCACTAGGCCGTGTGGGAACTTGAGATCAAATAGTGTTGCCCATCAAATTTTCCAGAACCTCAACTAGCGTATGGCCGAGCAAAATATTCTCAAAAATTATTTCTAAAAATTATTTTATTTTTGAAATGTGGGAAAAAAATTTTCTCAGAAAAAAAGAGTCATTAATTAATTTAAAAAGTGGTGATTAATACTCCTTAAGGGGGTCGGTGCATTTTGGCAGATTTGCACTTTTTTTTTTTTTGTCTTCATGGAAACTTTTTGCCACTTCATAATTTCGAATAAAAGTATTTCAAACGTAAGTTGCATTTCGAGCTCACTTTGTATACTGATTTTTTTCATATCGATTATTTTACTTTATAATCGTCTTTAATAACAAAAAAACGCGCTTTGCTTCCTCGGTGTCTAATTACATAAAATTTCTTTTTTTAATTAATTAGAACTTCAAAAAATGGTCTCGACACCATCGAAAATTTATTATAATTTAAATTTATTGATTTCAGTCAAAATCTAAAATTAAAATTCCCTAAAAAGACGAAAAAAAACGAAATTTTAGCACATCGAGAATATTATTTATATAAATTTATTAATTTTGGTGGTGCGAGTCGGTTACAATTAGGCAAGTCTCGGTGAAATATTTTTTTTTTAATTTTGATTAAAGAGGGCTAAAGTAACATTTTGCGCAAAACCGTATTTCATTCAAGTATGATGCAGAGTATAAAAAGAGCGAAAGAAACAAAACGAGGGGCATATTTTGATAAAAGTGTAAGTAGTCCATTCCCAATATTTTAGCTAAGGTTTCCATAAAAAATAAGTTTGAAAGTTTTTAACACTGGAACAAGAAATGAGGAAAATGTTGTTCAAAATTATTTCCAATTAGTTTCGACCAAAATCCAAAAAAATGTGTATGATTTTTTCGGGTCAAGTACTAAAATGTAATACATAGTGAAATGTATACAGTGCGAAATTGTATACAATGTTTAAAATGTAAATACATAAACATGTGAAATGTATACAAAAAATATAAAATGTATACAATCCCTTTTGAAAAATTTGCAAAAAAAAAAATGTGTTGTTTTGGTTTGGGGAAAAATGTTATAAAACCATTTAAATATCCAATAATGAAATGTATACAATTTTAAAACATACGAATCAACGTTAAATGTATACAAATTGTTAAATGTATAACTTTTTGCTAAACTTTACATTGCCTTGTGAAATGTATAAAAACTCAATGTATACAAATTAACATGTATACAATTTGTTAAATGTATACAAAAAATAGTGAAATGTATACAAAAAATGTATTTTAAATCTATATCAAATATTGTTATGAATAAATAATTTTTCGAACTTTTTATTATTTTATATTACAAGTTATTTTGAGTAACAGAAAATTGGTTTGTTATAACAGAGTTTTTGATATGATGAATTTTGAATATGATGAATTTTTGATATGATGATTTTTTGATATGATTGATTGATAAAATGAAGTTAATGAACTTGGCATAAATTTTAAATAAAGTAAATAATTTGATATTATTTTCATCAAATATAGTTCAACATTTTTGGCAAAACAGTTCAGAAGGTTTACAGGGTGGACCAAATATCGCCGAAAGTTTTTTGGCCCAATAAATAGATATTAATTAATTTATTAACTTATCGTGGTTTTTATGTTTTCCAAGGTCGTACTGAGTAATAACTTTTTGGGCACATTAAAGAGCAGATTTCTTAAGAGTTCTAGGGTGGCGGTTTTAAGACATTTAATTTATTTATTAACGAATGCTCTAGAGCGCCTCAAAAATTTAATATAGCAATCTTTGCTTGGCGACTAAATTCGGAACATTTGAAAATCCATTGTCGTTCACGTTCACCAAATTCAGCCATGAAAAAACTCGTGAATTTTTCAAAAATTGTATTTAATTTCGATGCTTCAGTTACAACTTATCAGTGTAAGAAATCAAATTTATCGAAGTCCAAACTCTACGAATAATAAGCTTAGGGTTAGGCCACTGTTGGGATTTTGCGATTTCAAGTTCGATATATCCATACGTTCAATTTATACTTATAACGTTATCGACCCTAGCTAAGAAGAAAATGACGTATAAAAAAATTGAAAGACCACCACCACGTGGCGAAAAAGAGTTTTAAAAATGAAAAATTCGTTAATTTATTGAAAAAGTACTTTGGAAAATCCGGAACGATTCCTCAACCATGCTTATCAAGACGCGAAATGAAAAATTAACTTGAAAAAACGTATATATTTTCTGTGGGATTCCCGTGGATTTGCAAGAGACGCTCCAAAGTCTAAGAAAACTGGAAATTTAAAAAAAAAAATGAGCAAACCCGGACCGAACCCAGATGACTTCTTCCAGAGTTTGGAGTTATGTCCCTAAACCAAGAAGCAATTGTGAACTTATAAAATTTCCTCATATCCCTAATTCACACTTTTTGTGAAATATCCCCGGCCCTAAAAGTCCCTGCGCCTATCAAGCGCAATTTTCATTTTTCAAATCTGATCGCTTTAAAAGGGGTCATAAGGATTAAAGGCGCTTTAAAGGGCTCAAGTGGATTTTTTCTAGTTAAAAAACAACTTTTCATGAATTTTTTCAAGTTTTATAATCAGACGACGATTTGTGTTAAGGGGGTGGGCGTCGCATTGTAAGGCAAAAATGGGCTTGCAATGACCAATTGTAGCAAAAGTACAAATTTTCGGACCAAACATTCCTCTTGATATATTTGAACAAAAAATCTTGCATCCTACCAAATAAATCAAAAGTGACGGATGGCTTCGTCCAATCAGAAACGTGTTTTACAAAAATAACGGAATTATTTTTTCAAAACGTAAATCTCCTCCCTGAGTTTAGGGGTAAAAAATATTTATGACTCAAATAAAACCGGAGAAGAAACGTGAAGCAAACACAAGTTGAGTGTTTTTGAAAAAGTTCTTGAAATTGCTCTCAGTAATCACCAAGCCTCCTTCCAAGGTCATTTCCCCGTCAAACTAGCAAAGGTGATATTCCGAAAAACATCCCCTTGTACTAACAGAACCAACCTTCGCGGTAATTTGAACCATAACAGTAATCTGATACAATCCCACCTACGCGACACCGGGGACGCTTTTAAAAAAGCCTCTGAAAAAAGACACGAGGGGCAGTTCGTACCTACTCCTTCAATTTTTATCATTTTTTATTATTTTTTTGTGTGAGGGAATCCGGAAAAGCCTAACAAATCGTGCAAAATTGCTTTTGAATTTAAAATTTGCCTTTCGGCAGACAAAAACGGCAAAAAATTAAAAATTTGAAATGATCAGTTTGGGGAGGCTCAAGGCCAAAAATCCCTATCTCCTCCACCAGTTTGAGAGATAATAGTTTCGAGACTCCATACTGAATCTTGAAAGCACAAAGGACTTGTTCACAATAAACTAAGGAGAGTTTTTTTCGAAAATTTGCTTTCAAGCGTGTCTTGTGGGCCATGTAAATTTTAATTTTTAGGCCAATTGTTGAAATGGTCAGCTTTTTGGGAGGCTCAGCAAAAGCTTTCTTTCCTCCACCAGTTGAGAGATACAGTTTCCGACTCATACTGCATCTTTAGAGGCAGAAGACTTGTTTGACAATAACTAGAAGGAGTTTTTTTTCGAAATTTTGCTTTGGCGTCTCTTGGGGGCCATGGCAACTTTTCAATTTTGAAGGCATTTGACAAAATGTTAAGAAACCAGAAAAAATGCTTTCAAAATAATTTTTTTATCCGTAAATAAAAACATCTTTGAGGATTTTCGTGCAATTTTTAACTCGGTGGCGTCAAAAGAAAACAAAAATGAGCGCACTTTCATTTAAATCATACATAAACCCAATAATTTTTGGTTTTCGTTCTGTTTGCTGTTTTGGGGCGCCGAAAGCAAAAATTTTAAAACATAAAGCAATTTTGCATTATTTGTTAGGATTTCTACGGAAGCCTCAACGCAAAAAAATATAAAAAAGTAATGAGAATTGAAGGAGTAGGGTAACGAACTGCGTGTCTTTTTTAGAAGGCTTTTTAAAAGCGTAGGGGTCGGCCGTAGGTGGGAATTGTAATCAGATTACTGTAAATTCAAAATTACCGCGAAATCGGTTTCTGTTAGTAACTAAAATGTTTTTGGAATATCAGCTTTGCTAGTTTGGCGGGTAATGGTCTCGGAAGAGGCTCAATTTGCGACACACCCACTCCCTTAAGGAGGTCCCAACGGAGTTTAGGGTTTTTCAAACTTGGTACCAGATTAGTTTGTTGTTTTTATTACGGAAAACCGCTGAAGTAAGAACTTTGATGTTTTTTTAACACTGATACTGTCGCTTTAAGGGGTCAAGGACTACTACTTAAAAAAACACTAACCTAATTGGCCCTATTTTTTAATTAAATTTCGTAATATTTATGGATAGTTTTCGGCGCTTTTAATTACAAAAACAATAATAGCCTTAAAAGCAGCATCTAAATAAAAAATTTGGCACAAGAAACTTTTTGAGCAAAATTTTAACAGATTATTTTAATCATAAATGAACTTTTAATATTCACCACTAGATGCACCAAAATCATTTTCGGCAAATTCGGCGATATTGGCCGCACCCTGTATATCCGGCTGTTTTATCCCCGGCCCTAATTAGGAACGAGTTTGTTTTTTAAGTAGTTGGGCCGGGAATATTTTTTCAAAAAAGTGTGTGTAGGGAATATATATATATAATATAAGCTGCGCTCCCACAATTTGACAAAATTTCATAATGACCTTGTTAAGACTTTTGTGAATGTTTGGTTAAATTATTATTTTTTACAAAAATCAGAGTTTCTTCAGCGAGGTCTCCGAAATAATTGAAGTTTCACTAGCTTCAAGTAAACTTTTTTTCCGATTCATTTTCGAGTCGAATCACTAGAACTGGATGCTGTGACTGGTCTCAATTCGGCAAAAATATGAATTTTTTTGTTTGGGTGCCAGTAAGATTTAAGAGTTTTTTTCCTATATGTTGTTACAAGATTATTTGACAACCTTACGTATTGTCCTGTCCTTTTGAAATATCTCTGGTTGGTATATCGATTCATTATGCCTGGGTAACTAAAAAACTTATTCCCATTCTTTAACAGGCAAATAAGTTTTTAAAGTGATCCAGGCAAATAAATGATCGATATAGTCGCAAGCGTAGAATTCGTACTTGCATTAAGTTCATTTAAATTGAACTCTGTTCCATTTCGCGAAATAAAAACTTCCAGGCCATATTTTACTTTTAATTCTGTTTTTCGGAAAACTAGAATTTTCAAAAATTTTGTAATACAAATTTGACAAGTAATTCATTGACATATACATAAATGGTATACATTTCACTCATTTGTATACATTGACACCATTTTTGTAATACATTTCACACTGTTATTGGGAAATATTTCAAGTGTATAACATTTGACCACACGAATTGTATACATTTCACAATTGTATAACATTCTCAAACTGCTTCGATTTGAATCAAAATGTATACAAACGAAATAGTGAAATGTATAACTGTATACAATTTCATTTAGATTTCAGCAATCCAAATTTAAGATTGGTGTATATTTTCAAATCATATAAAATATGTGTCAACTACGCGAAAAGTTAAATGGGCATTTTGAAGAGTTTTTTCGTTGATTTGAAACAAATATTAAAAAAAATTTGATGGAAAATAGGTCATTATTTTATAATCTCGGAACTTTTCAAAAATTTTCTCATAATTTGTGGAAATTTGAAAAAGTTTTAATGTTCGAGCTCAATTTCTAAATTTTCGTTATTTTTTTCGAATTTTTTTTCTAAGTATTTTTTAAAGATGACAGTTAAAAATAACGTAATTGCGTCAGAATGACCAACTTAAAACATATACAAATATCGAACATTACGTAAGCCAACTTTCTCATCAGTGTTTCAACTGGATTTTCTTTGAACCTAAACTTTCCGAAAAAAATCGAAGCAACTTTATTTTTCGGAAATTTTTCGGAAAAATGACCAAAAATATCATATTTCGAGTTCTAGCTCGAAAAATTTACAAAAAAAGCTCATCCCATATATCTCTTTAAAATTTTCTAGAGCGAATACTTGATAAAAATTGAGCTATTTTGAAACATATCCTGCGGAGGAGATAGATTTTGAAGTCTGCGATGTTAAAATACCGCGTTATTTGGCGTTCTAGATTTTATCAAGAGCGCCGCGATACGAAAAGCTCTCCATTAAAATGTATATACTACCGTAACGTGAATCTGTGAAATTTGAGTCATTGAGATAATACGGACTCTGGGAGGAGATAGATTTAATGAAAAATGTCACCTTGTTATCGTACTACTATTGATGTAATCGTCCAAAAATATTATATAGTACTTTTTCGCAAATAGGATAAGATTCTACAAATTAAGCATTTATCAGTTTTCTCATGAACTTGTTAAGTATTTTCAGTTAATTTCACGCGAGAAACATGCAAAATCAGAGTCGACGATATACCCCCTTAAAAAGCAATAATCGAAAAATTATTAGTTACAAAAAGATTGCCTGAAGTAGAACATTTACTTTGAGTGGTACATTAGAAATATATGAAACCAGGTGAAATAGTTTTTCACAAGAGCATATACCGTATCTGCCAATAGCACGACCCCCTTAAAATAATCTTCTAGAAATTTATTCACTTTAATCCATATTCAAGGTTAACGAACTGCAATATGTCAAATTGAAAATTCCAAAGATGTCGATTAATTCTCACAAAGTATATTTCAGTTTTAAAAAGGGGCTTATTTATCTCCAGCTAACATTGCTAGGAAGACCACAACCCCATTAACCTTGAGCTCTGCCGCACTTAAGTGTGCGCTTGAGAGGTATCGGGAAAAGTAAGTGCTTGGACTTTATTGTATAACTAGTCATCGAGATTAGGATAGACCTCAAACTTTACATAGTATGATAATTACATTTTGACTTTATTACTTCAAGTAAGAAAAGTGACTTTACACAATGTGCTTAACCTACACAATATTTTGTGAGGAAAATGGGAGACGTTAATAATGGAAAGATTAAATATTTATTTCGAAAAAGTAACTTCCTCAGAAATAACCTAATTTTCGGTCCCTATTAAATCTCAAGGTATCTTTTTTTTAGTTGCCCCCTCTCCACAAAACCGTAGGATATCCAAGCTTACGTTTTCGAGCGCTACCGGTTAATTAGCGGAAAAACCCGGTAATCGCAGTTTTGACGAAAACTAATATTAAGTATCAACATGAAAAACATTACAATACATATGGGGTAAGTTTCGGAAAAGTACTATATGAATTCAATAGTTGAGACGCAAAAAACGCCGCTGATCGGATTAGGCCAGTTGGCTGGGAAGCTCAATCGAATATCGAGTGGATTACCTTAAACAGCACCATTAGTCAATTAATTTAAATATATTCAAATATTGTGGCATTATATACTGAGTTCTTAATGGAGGACTATTCATTTTCTGACTTAAACATCAAGTATATGTCATTATTTTTTTTAGTACTTGAATGATCTTTAATAACTGAAACAGACTTCATATACATAAGTATTTCAGACTGTATAAATTTTTTATCAGCATTTATGGAAAAAATTATTTTTTATTTTTTCTGAACTTAAGGGGTGGTGTGGTTTTTTTGAGACCCTTATAGATAATTTATAGATACAATTATATCGGTTAGGATAAAATTGAACCCAAGGTCTACGATGTGGCAAATTATTTTTTTCAACAATCTAGAACAGAATCTATGAATTTCAAATACGAAATATTTTTTTGCTTTTACCCGCATAAAAACCGGTTTTCCAAAACTTGATTGACATTTTTTATGATGTAGAACCAGCCAAAAACGATGCATGACATTAAAATTATCGGAAATGTCTTAATCGGAATTCAGAAATTCATTATTTTTAAACAAAAATGTTAAACCTAATATCGAATTTTAGCTGAATTGGTTTAAGAATTTTGATAGTGTAGCCAATTTTTGATCAGTGAAATTCAGCTTCAAATTTGGGTGGTCTCTTTTGTTCCGATCAGACGAACTTTTTTTTCAAACTTTTCATTTCCGATTACACTTTAGTCATTATTTCTAGAAATTCTGAAATTTTATTAATCAAATTCCATTCATCACTTTTACCGCATTATATTTATCTACCTAGTCGAAAAAATGGCTTCATTCTAAAATTGTCTAAAGAAGATAGGTTTGAAGTGAAAAAAACTGGAGCAAATCGAGCGTTTTAAAGTGAGATCTAGAAGAAAAAAAATAAAATCGAAAAATTCTTTCCATCACTTTTTTAGTTCTCATTTATCGCTTACTTTGTGTTTCTGTAAATTTTTGAGAGCTTTGTATGTGGGGGTCCTAAAAGAGTATATTAAATTAAAATCCGTTTAGTCTCTAGAAAGGGAACTCACCACCTGTGGTTGTATGTAAACAAGGTTACTTTGAAGATGTTAATCGGAAGACGAAGGCTAGATCACAACGAGTATTCCCACGATTTTTTACAATGCCCTAGATTTGATTTGAAGGGTGATTGAAAGGTACCAAAAAAGCGACACCACCCCACTTAATCAAAAAAATATTTTTTTCAAGAAAACCAAATAATACTTTTTTCAAAGTTTAACATTTTTTCTTAATGATTCACATAGAAAATGCTCTTTATGTGCATTATTACATGATATTATCTGGGGGGCACAAAGTGTTACACGTGTGGAGAACGATAATAATACGGGAAAACCGGTTAAGGGGATGTGTATCGATGTAAGAGGAAGCGTTAGGACTATTATAAATGAGAGTCTGAAAGTGTAGACAATTTGTGTCGATCGAACTCTTTATCGAACGCTTAGAGGACATCTACGGGCACGATAGAAACGTTAGCTTTGATGAACATCTTCGCCTTGAGCGTTCTTTTTATTCATATAGCTGGAAATTGAAAGCGACGTGCTGTATTGTAGAGTGTGGAGTTTCTTTTTGAGGTTTGATATCAGTGTTGATAAGACCTTGTTTCGTAATAAATTGAGCAAAACGGAAAAATTTGTTTTTAATTTTCGTGTTTCAGTACTTTTTGTTGCTAGCTACGAGAATAAGGTGNATAAAGTTCCAAGCACTTTTACTTTTCCCGTAATAAGCTATCAAAGTCGCACCACTTTAGTGGTGCAGGAGCCTCCAAGGGTTAAAGGTCAATTTGATAGTTTTCAATCAGAAGATATTCAGGCGTTTAGTCATCGAGTTCTATTTTCATCTTCTGTAATATCATTAACTTTTTTCTTGCCATCAGGAAAATTTGAACCTGACTAACCTTTAATTAAAAGGTATTCGTAATGCACCCATTTACAGAGAATGGGTTGACTATTACTAGCAGAAATTTGTTGAAGAGAACGGAAATGAATAAAATTCAATATAATTCCTATTTAATAGAGACTGATAAGTGAGTCTTTAGTATTATGAAAAATGTGAAATTTAATGAAAATGCTTTGACTTAATTAAGGGTATTGTGGGTGTAAAGAATGCATGAGTGGAACAAAATAGTTTATATTTTTTCTAGTATCCGTCAATAACAATAATTTATTCTTCAAAAGTGATGAAATGTCATGTTTTCCACGCGTGAAACCACTCGCCTCATTTCACCACCAAAAATAACGCAATATGATTGGTTCCAGTTCGTAAGCGTCGCCCACGCATTTTATTTTCGTCGTGCGTAGGCGACAACGCAAGACAAACCAACAACACTTCTACTGGAAAATAATATCAGCTGAACTTATTTTACTTATAAAAACAAACAGAAAATAATTTTTTCAACGATTTTCCCGTAATGTATGCAACATTTCATACGATTCTTAAATATTCTGTTTTATTCAATTTGAACAAATTGACCGAATTATTCAGATTTTAGAAATTTTGAATTTCATTTTTACCGTTTAAAAATCAAGAGATTTTTTTTAAACCGGACTCCCCGGTAATTATTTGAAGACGTCGTACTTTCACGAAACATATTTGTTTGAATCAATTTAAAGCAAAATTGACCAAGATTTTAAGTACTGTTGTGAATTGAGAACATATTTTTACCGGTTTTTTAGTACGGCACTGGTGAGCCACCTTTCAGCAGAATCAAAAAATGTACTTGCAGTTGATAGAAAAGCTTTAAGTCTCCAGTATTTTTTTTCTCATTTATTCTTATCTGCCCGTTATCGACCCTTTCAGTCCAGCTGGAGGAAAGGGCCATTTTCCCCAGCAATTCCAACATTCTACACCCACAACCCCCTTAACACATTGTGTTTTTGTAAGAACTGAAAGTATTTTTGAGCAGCGCTCCTCAAAGTGAATCGGATTTATTTACAAACTTCTAGAGATCGAAATAGCGAAGATAAGAAAACGGTCACCAATTTTCGATAAGCTAAGTCCGTCATAATTTTTTCCCGGGATATTCACGCTGGCAGAGAGTTGAGAAAAAATCAAGCAATTTTAAAGCTCTAAAAAATTGGGCATGAAAAATCTCCTTCTATAGGCCGATCATTCGGTGGGTCCAGAATACAATTTTCTCTTTCAGAAGATTTAAATTTATATTTTATCAAAAAACAAAATCAAAATATTTTTCTAAGATGTTTCAAACTCTAGAAACTCGCGGACAAGAAATGGCATTTTATAGACCAATAATACGGTAATAGGTGGCCCTAGAAAAATATATATCGGCTTTCGGAAGATAGGAAATTAAATTTTCTGTAGAAACAAACCCTAAATATATCCCCTATTCACACTTTTGTTAATAACCCGGCCCTACTACTTAAAAACACACTACGTATCCAAATCAGGGCCGGGATATTAACAAAAGTGTGAATATAGAATATTCCGAGGAACCTTCAATCTTAAAAAACCGCGCATGAGAAATCGCCTTTTATAGATCAATAATACGCTGCTAAGAAAATATCATTGCTTTTAGAAAATGAATTAAGTAATTTTATCACGAGTGAAAAGTAAAATAGTATTTATCTAACAATTCTGAAACTCTAGAAAATCGCGAATCAAAAATCACTATTTATAGGCCAATGGTTCGGTAGTTAAGGCAGTAACCGACGCGTTTACTGTTTTTTAAACGCCTGTAGTTTGATAAGGAAGAGTCGTACAATGTTAAAATTACAGTATGTTGGAGATAAATGTCTGAATTTGTCAAAAAAAGTTTCAAAAAGTTTTTTGTATGACGGTAGTAGTACCGGTTCAACGATGTTCGGCTTTTTACCGATATAATCATTTTGCAAGGAAATATCAGAAATTTTTTATTTTTCGTACGCCCACTAATAATGAGTTTTTCTCGGGTACTATGGAGTCAGAATTTCGATTTAAGGTATATTTGCTTAAAATCAATGAAAATAACACGTTAAATTTGCCGATTTCGGTATCTTCAGCATTTTATTAGAATTATTTCCAGCACTGGTATCAAAAACTTTTCCCACAAAAAGCTCACTTTTGAAATCGATAGAGACGTGGTACTGTGGACTGGTTTTCTCGATATCTCATTTAGTTTTTGATGCACACATGTGCAAAGTTCTAAAATTTTGACGATTTCACAATTTAAAAAATATTTTTCAGCTTTTTTTGGCGATTTCTAAATTTCTTTTTATTGGTCTGAAAAATTCACTAACAGGCTAACTTGTCCAAGCAAAATTGAGGTCATTGATCAAACCGTTCAAAAAATATAGCATAAATACTGAAAAAAAATACTTAGGAAAAATTCGAATTTCCGAAATTGTTTTTGAACAAATTGAAAAAATTTTAATTGAATCAGAAGCAAACCGATGACAAAATTTTGAATGCAAGAAAAATTAAGTTTCTACTATGTATGGATCTCGAGATACAGCCTCCGTCGGTTACTCCCTAAATGGTTCGAAAAAAAATATTAACTATTTCAGACCATTACGCATCAAACGTTATAAAGATTGAAATCCAAAATATTTTTTTAGAAATTTTTTAACTCTACAAAATCGCCCATCAAACATCACCGTCTATCGGCCGATAAAACGGTAATAAGTCCTCTTAAAAAAATATGTAAATATGTAAAAAATGTAAATAAAATTAACCCATCACCGAATGAAAAATTTTCGATCTAAAAATTTTTCATAACGGTTTAGGATGTGGCTGACAATAATTGAGCTCTTTTTTACATATTTTCAAGTGAAGTTTCTGAGAAACCTGGCTCCAGAAATATATTTTTTTCAAATACGTATTAGAACTCATAGCTCTCAGAATTGCAGACTATTTCTGGACCCACAGAATCACATGGTCACGCACGCCCATGCTGTTTAAATCAAGCCTATAACCTAAGATTCAATATCCACATATATTTTTTCTTTGTTCATAAGTTAATTCAAATAATTGTCTACAATCGTTTGTTAACAATTTGTGAAAAACAATAATTAAAAGGCATCAAATGTTAATAAGAAAATATAAAAATCTGTCTTTTTACCTCGCTTCACACATTCAAGTGCTTAACTCGTAGACTCGATTTTAGCCAACTATTTGCCGCACACCATTTAATCGCATTTTACGACGCTTAATCATTAATGACATGATCAATTATAAAGTTATCGATAAACTTTGAAACAAAATGACGTTTGTGCGTTTTTTTTTGGAAAATTTTTACTGTATTACAGTACTTATTTTTTGCAAAAATTTTTTAAATCACAAAATTAAACCTTTNTTAAGTAATACAAATAATAACCGCTAACACTTTCCTCTGCTATGTTTGAAAACAATATAATGTTTTATCAAAATTTTCTCAAAAAAAGAAAAGAAAGAAGATAAAAAAAACTAATATTGATGATAATTTGAGGAGTGGGCGGCTACTGTGGGTCTCAGGTGCGTCATGAATTGAATTAATTTTGTACATAAGTTCTGGATCTCTGAAACTTACCAGAAGTGGAATGATATACATTATAATAAAATCGTACTTGAGCTCTAGCGTTGCAAACTATTTGATTCATAAAGTAGTTTGAGTACTTCTAAGAAATAAAGTTATTTTAATAAAACATAATGTCAATGGTTATAACTCGTTTATACGGTCACTTGATCATTTTGGGGCTAAACTGTAAGGAAATAAAAGTCTTAGAAATTCGTGACGATTCTTTTAAGGGGTCTGTCACGGGATTTGAGTACGTGATCTTCAAATAAAGAAATAAGGTTTAGGTTCAAGTACACAAATAGTAGTCAAATTACGTCAAAAAAATTCTAGGGTCAGCTTCAAACGGTTTAAAGATTTTTTTCTTATAATGGCACAGTCCAAATAAAATCACGTGGCCAAATAATTCAAAACTAAGGTTTAGAATATGTCATATATTAGTCCTTATTTCTGGAAAAATAAGATCACGTGACTTTTTTGGTACTTTATTTTTGTACTTGAACCTAAACCTTATTTCTTGAATTTACGTTGACGTGATCATTTTTGGGCTATGGTGTAGTAAAAAAAGTCTTAGAATTTTTTTTTGATCCCGTTTAAAGGGTTTTTTTTGATGATTCCTATTTTTTTGCAAAAAATAAGTACTGTTATGCTGTAAAAATATTTTATAAAAAAGCGCACTAACGTCAATCATAAGAATAGTCGATTGATCACTTTGTAAATGCTACATTCATAAATGATTAAGGGTCCTAAATTGCGATTAAATGGTCCATGGTCACGCGTGACCATAAAGTTACACTTGGAGTTAAGAAAATTGCCAGAACTATTCAGAGCATCTGATACCTCAACCTACGCTCAGAAATTGATTTTCAGTAGGCGTCCGTAAAAGTACTAAAAAGCCTCCTTATTCATTTCGCATCATTTTTTCTCGTTATTTGCAATTCAACTTCAAAATATGCATGCGCATCCCAAAGCGGGCCGAAACCTACGATTTTATATTTTCCGTCCCTTTATAATTTGGAAAAAAATCTAAAAAGTAAGTTTTTCAGAAAAAATCTATAAATCACTTTTTTTCAGACACTTGTTTTTTGATAAAATTTCACTGAAAAAACTTTTACTAAAATAAAGGTTTTTTTGTAGAAAATGGCTTCAAAAAATTTTCAAACTTTTGAAAAATGAGGAAAATATATTGCACGAAAGCCTAAGTACAATATGACAAAATCTCAGCTGTCTTTAATGAAGACTCCTTGTAGACCAAAACCACTGTAAATAAAACCAAATTTCATGTGTAGTCTTTACAATTTTTCATAGTCCTTGCGACGCCATCTCGGCGAAATATCGATAATAAATAAATTAATAAGATTAAAGAGGGTTTAAATTAAAGATAATTCAAACTTGTTTCAGATGAACTATACATGTATTTTAGTATAAACATCCGATCTGATGTGCTCTGAATTGCATCCTATTTGAAGTATTTTCCCAAAGCTAAACAGTTAACGTTGATTGACCGATTAAGATTACAGTAAACAGTCAATATGAACGCTAGAAATTCAGAACATAAATTTTCAAAGGACAGTGGCCGTATTTTGGATATACTTTGAATAACCAGATAAAATATTCAAAAGGCAGCATTTAATTGATTTTGGAATCAGACTTTATAAATTTGTGGACTTTGACCGGATTTTCTGGGTAAAAAAGTTTCTTTACATATTTTTTTGTCGAAATGCGAAAGATCCGAATATTTTGAAATGGCTAGCTGAAATTTTAAATATTATCAGATATACAGAGGGAGGCCAAATTTGCAAATATCCCCGAAAAAAATGAGCAAGTTTACTGTGGTGTGCGTCTGAAATAAGGTTTTCATTATTTCTCGACAAAAGAATGACCTCTGAAACTTTGGCTTATGTTTTTATCTCTTCAGCTTTATATTTATAAATTTTTTTAAATATAAGGACAATATTGCACCAAAAGTCTAGGAAAATATGGCAAAATCTTAGTTGTCTTTATAGATGAAAGCCATAGTACCATTTAAGCTATGAAACTTCCACTCCCCATATCGCCGAATATGTCAATATCGCCGAATTTGCGTGGGCGTTTGATGTTTTTATTACAAATTACGCTGAGTGAGCCTCATTTCGCCGGCCCAATATCGTCGAATTTGCAAATATCGCCGAATATGACCTACGCAATTTCACGATTTTGAGCTTAATTTTTACCAGTGCCCATATCGCCGAAATTGCGAGGGTGTCTTAAGTTTATATAACAAATTAGTTTCAGTGCGTCATGAATGAAGTCATATTACAAGATTTAATTTCACAAACGTCCTTTTTTAATTTGCATTTGATTGTGTTTAATGGAGTACGTTAAACTCTTGATAAATTGAAAAACTTTTCAAATTATAACGTCATATTGAAAGCCAACCCCATCACGGTGCTTTTTTTCAGGGTGAATGGGAAACATTAAAATTTCTATGATAGATAAAAATGAAAAATAGCGGAAAAGAATCAGCTCGTGAAAAAAAAAATTTCGGAAAGAGAGTTTTTTTTGAAATACTGCTCGGTGAAAAAAGTTCGGAGGCGCTGGAGCGCAAATAAAGTTCAATAATTGTATTTGGCCACCTTGCGGTCAAAACGTCAACTTTCCATGACGAAACATACTGTTTGTCATCAATTTCCTTAACTTTCCAGTGTTATCCCGACTTCCTAGCATGTAAAAAATAGAGACTGAATCTGAGTGCGGAAAGGCTAATCACGATTTTTTCCCCTGGGTTCGATTCCCGCTATATAATGTATTATGAGTTGAATTAGGATAAGCACGTTTGTTTGACTGTTAGTTTTTAGCATTAACATTCGACGTCATGTTTAACATACTTTAAATTGTAAACAATCGACGAAACGTTGTGTTTATTATGTACTTCCCATCATTTTTGGCTGAGTTAAAATTTTTATTATTTTGGAAGAATGATTCATTACAGTGGGAGCCCAATATCGCCAAAAGTTTTTGCCCAAAAAATTCGGTGATATCGGGCATTTTCGGCGATATCGGCACTTTCACGCCCACGCAATTCGGTGATATATCGATAATAAGGCCTAGGTCTTCCCAACATAGTCTCACCCACATATAAAAAAACCTCACAATTTTGGGGAGGGGGGCTTGGGGTCTGAAAACTACAGTCGAAAAACATGTATGAGAAAATATATTTAAAATGTCATCGAAATGGCAGCAAATTTCTAACTTATGGTCAAAATAATATACTATTCAAGTCTTGAATTTCAAGAAGTCATTAGGTTCTGGGAGAGGTATCTATTGCTTGTTTCAATAAAAAACTTCGATTAGTTAACATAATATAATTATGAAAATTGGTATTTTATAATTTATACTAATAATACATTTAACGTTGGAATTGAAAGATTTCGTGTAAAAATGTGACTTGACTTCATTTCATTAATTTTAACTAAAATAAAACCGAACATCAAGTTCACTTCCTTAGATATTAAAAACTAAGCTGTTTGTATACCAAAAATAAATTCATACTACTGTTTGCACTACAAATCAGAATTTGAAAAAAATTGCTCTGTCGAATCGAAATTTCGAGATTTGAGAGCCAAAAATCTCAGAAATTTTTATTTTTTTACAATTGTTTGTAAATTTTACTAAGATGTAGCGTTGAACCCACAACTCAAAATTTTGCATTTGTTTTGAATTAATTTAATACTGAAAATACGAAAAATCGCTATATTTCGATCACATGACGACAATTTTTTTTTCACATTATTTTTTTAATTTGATTTGTCAGGGCCGGGATATCAACAAAAGTAACAAGATATAAGCAGAAGTTCAATAAGAACTTCAAACGCTTGTACCAGTGGACGAAACAATGATTACCTCAAATAATTAATATTATTTTATTAATTTTGTTTTTTGAAAATAGTCGTGAATTGATTTGAGTAGAATTTTTCAGAATTTTCTCAGTGATAAATTGCTCAAACTGAGCACATAAAACGTCCGATTCAGATCATTGTTTTTATTTTTTTAAACAAAAACTGACAAATCAAACAATTTCAGTAATCTCAAAAAATAGTCCGATTAGGACCAATTATTTTAATTTTTTATTCACTAGATGTTTGTGCTCAGTTTCACTTATCTAAGAGCTTAATCGGATGAGTCGTTGTCAAAAGCCGAATTATACAAAAATTTTGACTAAAAAGTGGCTTAAAAGGCCAAACAACTACCGTGACAGATATATTCGCTCCAGCGTCTCCAAGCTTTAGTGCACGGTGAATTTTTATTTTTCAATGATAAATTTTTTATAATTTTTTGACATGAAAATTGTAAACAAAGTAAATTGTGTCACGATCGACATTCTCATTGGTAGAAATTTGAACCAATGAGAATCGACCATTTTGACCAATTTTTTCATCGGTTTTTATTTAGTTCTTGAATATATAAATTATGACCTACTTTATCCTCAAGTTAACTCGTAGACTTTAGACATGAATCTGTACCCCCATTTTTTGCAGCGAATTCTTATCAAACATTTGAAAAAAGTCAAAATCCTACACGGAAAAAAAAAAAGGAGTTTGATTTGTGATTTTTTTTAACGAGCTAAAAAACTTCTTCAAAAAATCTCAGATTGCTATCGGTATATAATTGAGCAGCACGCATTTAGATTTTTTCTTTAAAGAACTTGGCCAAAAAAAGTAAGATAAATACTTTGAACAAGTGGTGACCCACTTAGTGTCCTAGAAAATTTTAAACTGATATTTTTGAACCTTCTGGAAATCAGTGATTTACTCACTAATTTCACTGACTTTTCTTTCATCCGATTCAGCGGGTTAATTTGTTTGAGTCACCAAATCATCGCAAAAATGAACCTTTTGCCATTCTCAGTTTGTTCAGAGAGCGATCAAAAATATCTAATATGCTCCCCACCCTCCCTTAAGTGGTCCGTGAGCTACAATGTTAACAGGGGTATCAAATTTGTCTGAAAATCAAATTATTAATTATCCTCTACAAAAAAATATATATTTGAAGACAATGAGAATAACATTTTGACCAATTTTTGTTTTTTGTAGTTGAATAACGTAAACGTACGACTATCATTTGATCTCATTAAACTCGTAGACTTTAGACATGAATCTGTACCCAGACTCGATTCCGGCAACTAGTGACCATTCTATAGATCGAGCCATATAAGCAAAGTTTCAATTATAACATCCATTTTTCAATAGCTTAAATAATATTCAGCCAATTTGCAATAAAATTAAAATAAAAATAAAAAATTCGATGAACAAAAAGGCATTTAATGGGATGAGAAAAAAATGCGAAAATGTACCCCAGTGACGGGCAAAGTGCAATAATATACGAATTTAAACGTATTATATTTGAACTACTGTTT
>SCLH01002298.1:87039-108815 GCA_004367855.1 Oikopleura vanhoeffeni
AACCTGATCGGATCGGATCGGATCGAAAAAAAGTCGATCCAATCCGATCCGATCAAGTCGATCCGATCCGATCCGATCAGGTTATGCCGACCCCTGGTTTGCACAACAAATCAGAATTTGAAAAAAATTGCTCTGTCGAATCGAAATTTCGAGATTTGAGAGCCAAAAAATCTCAGAAATTTTTATTTTTTGACAATTGTTTGTAAATTTTACTAAGATGTAGCATTGAACCCACAACTCAGAATTTTGCATTTGTTTTGAATTAATTAAATACTGAAAATACGAAAAATTGCTATATTTCGATCACATCACGACAATTTTTGTTATTTGCCTTTTAGAAGTTGTAGACCAAACTTTTGGTAATATCCCGGCCCTACTGTTTAAAAGCACACTACGTTTGTTTATCAGGGCCGGGATATTAACAAAAGTAACAAGATATAAGCAGAAGTTCAATAAGAACTTCAAACGCTTGTACCAGTGGACGAAACAATGATTACCTCAAAGAATTAGTATTATTTTATTAATTTTGTTTTTTGAAAATAGTCGTGAATTGATTTGAGTGGATTTTTTTAGAATTTTCTCAGTGATAAATTGCACAAACTTAGCACATATATACAGAGAAAAATAAATTAAAAAAACGTCCTATTCAGATCATTGTTTCTATTTTTTTAAACAAAAACTGACAAATCAAACAATTTCAGTAATCTCAAAAAATGGTCCGATTAAGACCAATTATTTTCATTTTTATTCACTTGATATTTGTGCTCAGTTTGACCTATCTAAGAACTTAATCGGATGAGTCGTTGTCAAAAGCCGAATTATACAAAAATTTTGACTAAAAAGTGGCTTAAAAAGCCAAACAACTACCGTACCAGATATATTCGCTCCAGCGTCTCCAAGCTTTAGTGCACGGTGAATTTTTGTTTTTCAATGATAAATTTTATATAATTTTTTGACATGAAAATAGAAAACAAAGTAAATTGTGTCACGATCGACATTCTCATTGGTCGAAATTTGAACCAATGAGAATCGACCATTTTGACCAATTTTTCCATCCGTTTTCATTTAGTTCTTGAATATATAAATTATGATCTACTTTATCCTCAAGTTAAGCCTAATTGCACGTTTGAGTATTAGAACCTAAGCACGAGTCTGGTAGTCCGTATGATTGAATTATAAATCGTTTTGAGTACACACAGATAAATATTTTTTTCTTAAAATACGGATTTTAACGATTCGTTTGTTTCTTTCTAATTTGATTATAATACTTAATTGATACGAAATAATCAATTCTGTTTTTAGTATTTTTAAGAACAATTTTTTTGACAATTCAAATCAAGAAATGTTTTAAAAATAACTTTGTAATGTAACTTTCAACTGCATCATTGTGTTTGGAAACACATAGACCAAAGATATAAAAAATTTTTCCTTTATTTTTGATTTTAAAATAAATATTGACTTAAAAAAGATAATCACTATTTCACCCTTTTTCTGTCAAAAAAAAATTCAAATTAATTTTTGCTGACATTCATAAACAGTAAATATTTCTGATTACACCTAAAAATCATATTGTCTTGAGACGATGATAATAATTTTGAGAAAATCATACATAAGAATTTTCTTCAATTTTTATTTTGAGGTGTGCAATTTACCGTTTTCCTAGTAAACATAAGGAACTAAGAACCATAAAGATTTATCTGAAACTCGAATTTCGATGCGTATTATCGTACGTTCATTTTTCAATATGCAGATAATCCCTTTTTTATACGCTTTATATTAACTGCACTATATATGATCAATTTGAAATACTTCTGACAAAATTGTATGTGTTTCAAAACACACAAGCGAAGTTTAGTCATCGTACGTTGCGGATTTAGATTGTAATATTTTAAGATAACTGGTCAAGGAGAGGTAGATATCATAAACACTTATGAAATTTCAAATTGAAAAGTAAGGAAAGTTTTAAACATATGTAGCTCGCAAAGGATAAAACAGCTGATTACTTAAAAATTAAACTCTCATTTAAAAATTATGATGCCAAAGACTAATTAATCCATTAAATTTCCAACATTTAAATAGTTCGTTAGAAACTCACAATATTTAATGAACGGATAATAAGACTTATTAGAACTTCATTATTAGATAATCAAAAAATGTTGTATCAAAACATTTGAAACATTGTTCTCTGGCGCGATGTCCACACATCTCAAGCAATATTCACACATAAGACTTTTTTGACAAAATTCAAGTTAATTCTCAAAATATATTTTCGAAATAAATCTGCTATTATTCCAAAATAATATTTTTATGTCTTTTTGGAACATATTTTTGGTCAATTAATTTTAAATGCCGATATCCTTTTTCCAAAGTGACCATCTATAGTAAATAGGGTATTCAGACAGTTTACATATCGATTTTTGGAAACGACTCATTCGATTGAGTTCTAAGATAGCGCAAAAAGACCAAAATGTGTGGTCATTTTGACCTATCTTAGAAATCAATCAGATAAGTTGTTTTCGAACACCGACTATTAACGGGTTGAACTATATTAACTATAGACAATCACTTTGGTTGGAGGGTAGATATCCCCTTTTCACACTATGTGGCATGTCTCGGCCCTGATTAGCAAACATAGTCTGTTTTTAGTAGTAGAGCCGGGATATTTCACATAGTGTAAAAAAGGGTTATGGACCATAACTTATGGTTCATATTCCCTGCTAATTTTTTGAGTCAAATTTCACCCAATAATTTTGCTGCTAATAGAGTGGGTTAATTTTGCTTTCTCTAGTCTGTCAGCTGTCAAGAAAAAAATGAGTATATCATATACTGTATATGCTAAATATCGCAAATCTTAAGATATCATTCTCAATCATTTTTTTCCAAAATACTGGTTATTAATTTAATAGACTCTGAGAACGTTTTCGACCTTGTTTCGGTTGACGTTTGTATGTGTGCAAACAAACACCTATAAAGATCTATTCACAAGGTGAAAATTATTTAAAACGTTTTAACTATAAAAAAACTAAACACAATTACTCTTTATTTAATTTCGGAAATAATTTGATCAGAAAGGTGTCATTTCTTTATTATTTTCAAAAGAGAAATCACTAACAACAAATATCCGTCTTCAAATTTTGATATTAAATACGATTTTTGTTTTGAGTGATTTCTCTTTTGGAAATAATCAAGTTATAACACCTTTCTGATGAAATGATTTCCGAAATTAAATTAAAAGTGTTGATGTTTTAATAGTTAAGACGTTTTTCAAAGTTTTTACATACATAGACCAAAACAGAGGATAAAAGATAAACCTTAAATCGGAAAATAACATTTTTAATCATTTTCTTATTTTTTTTCGTTTTTTATTAATCTCAATGTGTTTCAAATTTCCATAATCACTGATATTAGGTTCTGCACATCAATTTGATTTCAAGAATTATATTCGATTTCATAAAACTGTTCTAGAATTTATCTGTTAAAAACCTCTATTATAAAATTCCTCTACAATTAGGTTGATGTGTTTTGGTAGAAGGTATTATTTTTGAATTATGAGTCATCTTCAGAACAAAGGAACAAGTAAAATCTATTTTCAAAGAACCAGAGCTCGCGAAGAGTTTTATTGTCAACTTTAATAGTTTTTATGAAATTGAATTAAATACAGGAATAACGCGCAAAAAGAGATTAATTTATTCATTATGGTCGACTGGGTAAATTGAAGGATGAAGCATAACTGATTATTATTTTGTCCCTGGCTCATGATTGGCTCATTTTTTACATATGGATTACCCGCCCTCAGAGTACAAATCCTAAATATTTGAATGATACAAACAACGCAAGATATTAGCACCCAATCAAAACCCTTGATTGCGGAATAGACCGATTTCAATGGTCAGATTAAGAAAGGATCAACCAATCAAATGCTCAGATTTCGCATTTTTCAAATATTTGTACTCTGAGGGCGGGTGATCCATAATATGGATTCCATATATATTCAATAGGGTAAAAAATTAACATGACGACCTCCTTTTGTAAGCCATTCTTCATCAACTGCATTGAACAACAGCCACAGTCAATGACTGTCAGTCATTCTCTTAAATTGTATCTTGTTTGGTTGGTAATCGATGACAACTTTTCTTGTTCTCAAAAGTGCTATTCTCCAGAAAATTTTGTATTTTTTATCAGCTTTTTTCAAATTTCAAAATTGATCAAATTGACAGAACGTCGAACAGTCTTACTTTCGTTGTAACGGGAACTTGTGTTCTATTAATAATTTCATCAGAATTTCAACTAATTGACCTTACTTGTTTTCACCTTCACTATTTTCTTTTTAAACAAGCTAATTTATATGTCAGGCAATTTTTGTTTGGTTACGTTTTGAAAAACGTTTTGTTTACAATAAATCAAAAAAAAATATTTTCATGGTCTCACAGGTCATTTTTCTGGTCATAATGTATTAACGAATTCTACTCCAATAGCAAAGGAATTTGCAGGGCTTAAGGATGACGGGGAAAACAATTAATTATATTTGATTGAAAAACTTGGTAACGTTTTCGTGTTAATTCATTTTCAACAATTATAATAATAGGAAAATTTCGCACAGAAATAATTCACGGAAAACTTTGAACTTGGAATCTAGAATCGTGTGATAAGAAAACAAGAGTAAGACAAATTTTGGAAAAAATAAGCATTTTTTAATCAAAAAATAAACATGGTGATATCAAAAGAGTTGGAAGAACAAAACTTTTTTCTGCTTGTTTAATTATATTTGATCTTGAATTTAAGGTAACTTTACTTTGCTCGGAATATAAAACTAGTAAATAAACTAGTAATAATAATAATAATACAGTCCACAACCTCTAACTGGAACACCCCTAACTGGAACACTTTCTCTAACTGTTTTTAGGGTCGGTCTATTTGTCTCTAACTGGAACAGTAAAAAATCTGCTTTTTGAACTGTATCTATATTAATGAACAGCATATATTTATAAAGGTCCTAAGACTGTTACAATGTGACGCATCTGCGGTTCAACAAGTTTTCGAGCACAAATCATAACGGATTTGGCGCGAACAAAACACAGTTTCGTTTCTCTTTTCCGCATGTCCATTTTATCTCCTGTAGAAATGTAGAGAAATAAACATATGAAATAAATCCATCGTTGTTATAATTTGCAGTACTCACGTTAAATAACATTACGACCCCTTGGGTTTGTAACAGTGGTACCAGAAGTGTCACTCAAACTATAACTTCGTGTATTTTATTTTGTTGAGAGAAAATATTTAATTTTAACGGTAATTAAAAAAATTATTTCTTTTTAGTTATAGAAAATAAACAAAAGAAAACCCTAGAGGTAATTCAACAGGTACAAAAACCTAGGTTTCTAACGAAAACTAGTGTACTAGAAGCCAGTCGTGCCCCTAGTATAAAAAATTGCATACCACGGCCGAAAGCCTGGTGATATTACGTAACGTTAGAAAACTCAAAATCTGATCATATTTAGTGAAGCAGTTTTTAAAAAAAATAAGGATCATTATTTTCCTTTCAAATGAATTTCAGGCAGTTAATGCGATTTTTGCATTCCATTTGAAAGTGCTTCATTTGATTGTTCCTGATTGAGGGTTAGGCAAAAAATTTTTAAAAAGGTTCAATTTTGGCTGTTATGCCAAAACTAAGCGAAATTGTTAAAATTTGAAACCACTTTCTTACGATAACGATAAAACCAAAAATTATTGACAGAATTCACAGACTATAAGTTCAAAATTGTAACGGATAATCATTCTGAATGAAAATGTTGACCCCAAAGCGATTCAAATACCGAAAATCTTGAAATCCACAGGAAGGGTTTACCGCTGTACCCACATCAAAAACGGCAATGTTGCAATTTTTAAAGTGGCACCCAATCCGCTGCCACCCAATCAAAAAAAGGTCAATTTGAAGATTTTCCAATGCGGTTTTTTTACCGCTGTATCCAAAAAAATTAACGTACTGGTTCAATACTGAACAAAGGGTTTGTCCGTTTACCCTCACCAAAAAAACCGGTAAAAACTTTCGTGATCAGTGGTTTGTCCCGCTGTACCAAACAAAAAAAACGGTCATTTTGAAAAATTTAATGGTGGCGTTTTTTCGCCTGTACCCAATCAAATAACGGTAACGAGTCAATGTTTTAAAAAGGGTTGGCCGCTGTCCCTTACAGGAAAACGCGTACAACTTTTCAGGCCAAATTGGCTTTTCCATGTAAGCTAATAAAATACCGGTAACATTTGCATTTATTTAAAAAAAAGTTGGGCGACTGTACTTTTACCCGAAAGCGTTCAAATTTTGTCATCATTGATCGGTTTTCCGCAAAACCAAAAATTTCGTTTTTTTAGCGGATTTAAAATTCTGAAACATTCTTTTTATGCTTCGATTTGACAATTTTATGTTCTCGGACTTTTCGAACGGTAATACAAATCTGGGGGGGACGAGGCCATAATTATATCAACCCTTAAAAATCCCGATTTCCTCGTATTTAAATATTTGTAAATTATTAGGTTATGCTTACCCCAAAAAAGACAAAATTTATCATTTTAAGGGTTCCTGCTCAAAGAGTCCGACTCGCACAAAGATTAAAACGATTACCGATAACTGCTGTTGGTCCGAAAACTTCCGAACAACCGATTCATAAATTCTGCCATACTATTGTTACTTTACCGTATAATTAGGTGCTGGCGGGCTGTTACAATATTGACGCATTCTGCGTCAAAGGTGTTTTTAAGCACAAAATCATAACGTTGTTAATTTGGCGCCGAACAAAAACAGAGTTTCGCTACTTTTTGCCATTCAAATTTTATTCTTTTTAGAATGTAGAGAAATAAACATATAAATAAATCCACCTAGTTATACTTGCAGTACTCACGTTGAATAATATTTACGACCCCCTTGGTGTTTGTAACAAGACGAAATCCAGATTTTTTGTTTTCAAAAATTGTTACAAATTATTATGCGTTTGTTAATCATTTAAGACTTTAAGGCGTTTGTGACATCATTATTACATTTTTTAATTCTAGATATTCGGCCTCGGATTATATTTCAAAAAAGCCTAACGTCGATGAATAATATCATTAATAACTCGAAATAACTTATATGATATAATAATATAAAAAAAGGGCGAGGCGGGAGCCTGCCTTTTTTATAGTTTTATATCAATAGTTGACTTGACAAAATTCTTCTTTTCCACAAATTTTGGGCTTCTTCCAAAATTTGTCCGATGGAGTCAAGACCTTAAGGTGGCAGCTAAAAAGTTCACACCTTTTCGAGGGGTAAGCCAAAGCGAAAAAGCGGAAGGCGAAAAAAGATAATTTAATTTATTTAAAAATTACAAGAACTCCGAAATTGATTTTTGGATCAGAAAAAGTTTACAAAAAAATGTGTTTCATCACATTTCTTCAGATAATTCATCAGGAGGATGAATAAACTCTTTGTTCTTCTTTAAATCAGGAAGAGAAGAAATATAAAATATTGGCTTCATTTGTTCCTTTATACCGACCCCCCTTAAGAATTTAAACACATTAGAGCAAAATATTGCAACAAGAGCTCTACAAAAGAATTTATTTTCTATACCAGATAGATAGATAGGATTTAGAAATTCTCCGGTTACTGATGTACCTGGTAGTCCGATGGAACTAAGACAAAATTTTCTCCATGAGCTTTTTCAGTGGCAGGTGAATTGCGAAAAAAGCGAGATTTCTTTCATTGTTAAATTGGTTGAAAATGTATCAAATTTTTTTATTTTTTCCAATTTGAAATTCAACCTGCTTATTAGAAGCGCCAGAAAATTAATCTGTGCGGAAGTTTTTTTTTTTTAATTTTTTGTTCAATTCAGAGATTCGTTTTTTTCTCAAAGTTAAGTTAATCAAATTCTCCAACGAAATTTTAATACACACATAATTCTGAATTATTAATTCCTAATTTATTTGTTAACCAAGGCAACACTTTCAGTTTTTGAAAAAAAAATTTTAATTGTCGTTTTTGCATTTTTGTTCTCGAACGAAGTTTTCAATTTTTGAAGCCAAATTTCTTTTACTTATGTGGATTCGATATACAGGGGGGTGAGGCGTTATATTAGAAGTTTGTCGCCAAAAAACCCTAAATATACGCGTAATTCTTAACTATACGCGTACTTTCTAACTATTACGCGTACTTTTGGAAAATGTGCTCT
Organism: Oikopleura vanhoeffeni; assembly: GCA_004367855.1. NCBI lineage: Eukaryota > Metazoa > Chordata > Appendicularia > Copelata > Oikopleuridae > Oikopleura > Oikopleura vanhoeffeni. Next base: position 95,235 of record SCLH01002298.1, read on the forward strand.
ATCAGTCAATTTTGGACAATAATCTAGAGTTGAAATTGCGTTAAACATTTTAAGATAATCTTATACATCATATGTGTCATTAATTCAAAATAAGTTTTAGATGAAATTGAATCTTTATTTTATTTATTTTAAACTCCCGTGTGGCCGACAATCTCTGACCCGTAGTGTTTTTGCGCCATCCAGATGGCGGAGCAGGCGCTTGAATGCAGCATTATAGCACAAACATTCATTATTAACATATATTTTTTTCAAATGATAATGATATTATTCAAGAATTTATCTTACAGTCCTATAATACACAATTGTTAAGAAAATTAATAAAAAGTCATCAAATTTACGCAGAAGAAAATTAAAAAATTCTCTCATTTTTGCCGCATTCTCAGAACCAAGTGCATAAATAACACGAATTTAGGGTTAATTATGACATTTTTCATATTTCAAATATTAAACCGCCACCAATTTGGGTATTGCATCTGCCAAAAAAATGATGTTTCATCACATTCTCATGTTAAAATATTATTCTTTAAAACTATGGAATTATCTCGGCGGATGAAACATAATTTATCAATCTATCTTCTTTCTTTTCGCTACGCATTATTATGTTATCAGTGTTTCCGGTAAGTTTGACTTTCTAAAAATCCTCTATTTAAGCCGGAGGCCAATTTTAAATGCATTAACAAGTTTAGAAATTCCTGACGATTCTCTTGAAGGGGTTTCCCACGCGTGATTTGAGTTAATTTTGAAAGGAAAGGCATATTACATGAATTTTAAAAGTACTCATATAAAATAAAAAAAAAAACTACGTTCAAAAACAAAATTCCGTGTTCAACTTCAAGTGTTTTTAAGACATTTTCTTCATTACATCAAAGTCCGAATAAAATCACGTGACAAAATACATTAAAAAATAAGGTTTGAAATATGTCATAGATAAATCCTTATTTCCGAAAAATAAATCACGTGGAACGTGTTTGGAAATATAATTATGTTCAAAACTCTTGAATAGGTTCTATATTGCGCCCAAAAATTTTCCGGCGTTAATTTGATCAACTTATTTGATTTACCTTCATTCAAAACTTATTTCCTAATTTGAAGGTCACGTGATCATTTTAGGTCTTTGGTGTAATGGGGAAAAGCTTTTAAACTTCTAAAGAACCACTCACTTTCTTTCAAAAATTGATTTAAGTAATTTTTGAAAAAAAAAGTGACTATTTTGTCAACCTTATTCCATCGATAAAACGGTCACGTGATCACTTTTGGGGCATGGTGTAATGGGAAAAAGTCTTAGAATTTATTTTTTGGTAGTAAGTAAAAATTTTCGAAAAAAAACGCACAAAACGTCAATTATTCAAAATAGTCGATCCCGATCACTTTGTAATTTTTTCATAATGATCTAAGGGTCCTAAATGCGATTAAAGCCATTGCGCCATCGATTGGCCGCAAAAGGACACTACCGGGAGTTAGCTTGGAAATTTTAATTCTCTCATTAAAGTTCTTAAAATTTTTAAAAACTTTTAATTTCGTTTAAAGGAATTTCCGTAAATTTTCTGCGGATATATTTTGTCACTGTTAATAAACAAAACAATCCAAAATTTAAATTCACGGCCCATGACCGCTGTATTTTGAAACAATTCAATTCGGTGTTCCTGATTTTGAACAATTCAAAGTTACCTTTGGATCCCGGATTGGATGGAAATATAAAAATCAAAACCCTGAAACACAAGCATTTTTATCTTGGAAATTTGTGGCGAAAATGTAATTAACAAACTTTTTTGAGATTCAAAGTTTCAGTTTTTGGTCATTCAATTTCCTGTTATATAAATAAGATATTATGATGAGTTTAAATATATGATTGAAGGCTTCTTCGAAAACTTTTCTTTTAAAAGTTTATAAAAAGTTTTGAGTAATTTTGTCGGTTAATTTTAAGATGGAAAAATTTTCCAGCCAGCAAATTGTAAGTTTGATGCGAAAGAATGAAAGCCTTCACTGTTTTTTAACAGAGCGTTTCTGCTCTTCTGCGCCGATGAAACCGCAAATAAAAAAAGCTAAAAGCGAATTCTCGCCTTAGAAAAGCAAGCGGCCGGCCGGAATATTTTTGTCACCTCTTTGTGGCCGCCGACTTATCTCATCTGCATAAGGCGGCCGGTTTGGTATTACACGTTTTATATCATAGACAAAACATCGGCGCTGAAAGCCTACGCAACTTTTGATATAGCATATTAAAATGAGTGATAAAAAACAATCCAAAATATTTCTTGCTTAATTTCAAAGAGAAACAGGCAAATAAACAGTCATGATTGAAAAGAGGAGCAATCATACATGCCGTATTTTTGTTTCTCTTGTATATTTCTTATGTCTAAAAATTTGTTCAAACCGTTCACAAGGGTATTATAAGGCCATCAAATAAAATTCAAAAATCTTTTCGACATTGCATTACAACCTGTGAAAAATTTGCGATCACCTACTATGGCAGAAATGTGTGATCAAATTTCTAAGATATAACAACATTGTAGATAAACTGGGTAATTGCTGCTGGAAATTGCTGGTCTCGATTACTTTCGAAATCAATGTTCGAACTCACAAATATTTGAAAAATATTCGTATCAATTTCGCTATCTGAACAGATTTCAGAAGCTGAGAATCGACAGATATTCTAAGTACAGCTATGATGCGATGAAGAAAATTACAAATTCCGAGAAATGTTTGTTGAGAAGGGAAATTCAGAATTTTGACGCAATAAACAGTTGGTTTTAGCGGTTTATTTTAGAAATTCGTAACAAGAAAAAAAAACTTCTATAACAAGTTTTTTTCAAGAAAATGAGACAAAACTGCCTGCTGTATTTGACTTGTGTAATATACAATTATGTTATACACAAACCTTTCTTCATCTTTACCAACGAATTGCCACAAAATTAACAGCAACTTTAATATGCCAATGTAGCTTTGTGAGCAAATTAGGGGTTATCTCTAACTGGAACAATTCCTTTTCAGCTGAATGCTTTTTTTAGCGTAAAGTGGTTCTCCAGTTAGAGGTTGTGGACTGTAGAGAACAAAATCGAAAAATATCAAAGTAGATATCTGAAACGAACGCGTCAAGTTGACAATTAAAACAAAAATTAATTGGTATACAGGAACAAATATTTTTTGGAAGTGAAATTTCAAAATTTTCAATTTAAGTATTCTACGAAAAATTTTTTGTTGTCAAGCATGCCAAAAACCCTTTTCTAAAAACTGGCTCTTTTCAAATTTTGATTAACTTAATAGGTCACATTTGTTTTTTGGAAGTAAAAGATCGGAAAAAATCTCAAAAAATCAACCCCAGTAATATTTGAATAAATTTCCAAAAACAAAATGAGTTATTTTTTTCGAATCGCCGCAAAATTTTTAATCATGAGTAATCAACGAGACAATTCGTCGATGTTTTTTTTGCGTTTTTTAAATGATTATAACTTATAATTTTTAAGTATGCTTGAGCAGGCTTCTAAAAGGGAACGATTTGGCATGGGTTTTGTTCCCCCTTTCCCCTTTTTTTCCTATCTTTTCCTTGAACCTACGCATGAAAGGGGAACGAAAATGACTGATATTTTGAAGCCTGGCCTATGCTCACAAGGCTCTGTGCTCACATGGGTCGGGATAAGGCTCAGGGGTCGGCAGAACTTGATCGGATTGGATTGGATCGACTTTTTTTGGAAATGGTTTCAAGTCTACTGCTCTAGCTTCCATTTGTAGCAGATTTGTCTTTCGAGCTTTCCTATCAAAAAAAAAAGTTTCGTCGGTGTATTAACTCCAGCAAAAATTATTACAATTCCAAATTGATAACAATTTCCAATTTTTGACAACCATAACTAGCGTGTTCATCAATCGATTTTCGGCCAAAATCGACCACTTGGGGTTGATTTTCCACATAAACTGATTTGTGTGAAATTTTATGGCGCGTCTTTTGGTGTGAAAAATTTTTTACAAAAAAACATTTTTTTCGAAAACATGATAATTGATCCTGAAAAATTGCATTTTTAGTCGAAATAGTGGGTTTTTGACGCTTCAGCCGAGCATCATAATTTCGAAATTTTGTTTTCAAAAATTGTGTTAATTTCATTGATAAGTGGCGTTGACTCAAAAACTACCGATGCCGCATTTGCTATAAAATAATTACTTCAAATACGAACAATCCCTATGTTTTGATCACGTGACAACAATTTTTTAATTTTTCGACATTTTATCAACTCCCAAGAAGTTTCAGAAGAATCCACCAATTATTTCTATAAGTCGATATTAATGGTTGCGATGCTACCCATATAACCCCTTGAAAGTATGTTTTGTAAGAATTTCGTGAAAACGTTTAATTGAATGTTTTATTCAAAAAGAAAATTTTTTTAACGAGGGGTTTACATGTGAATGCGCCGTTAAAAAGTCAGTTTATGTCATGTTTTAGGAATTAATCGTCCTACAATTTCTTCGTCGACTGATTAGAAATCATTAAATAATTCATATCAGGACCACACACTTCTAAATTTTGAGACATAAAATATATTTTTCAAATATATCCATTATTATCCCCGGGTAACACTAAAAACTTATTCCCTATTCTTTTAATAATAATGGATATAAATTGGTGTTTTGACATGTTTTGCTTACTTGTATCTTTAAATTGTGGATTATTTCTGTCTTCGCAATTTTAACCGGGAAACTAACCAACTGTTTTTGCTCCCTGACTAGGATACCTCTAACTGGTACAAGCTACTGGTACAAGTTTTTGAAGGAGTTTTCTGTTTATATTTATAAAAGCCTTTGGGGGGTACCCATCATGGAAAATGGCGTTTTTATGGTTTTTGAGGAAAATATCTGGGAGACGATACATTGTGAAACCTAATTGTTTAGCCTGGTAGATTAATTGAACAAAAATCGCATATCCTGAATAATAACTGAGTATCACTGATTGCTCGACCAATCAGGAACGAGCGTCAAAGTAAAGTCATATTTGGAGCAAAAAACCTATTCCTCCGTGAGTTTTTGGGGAAGAAAAATTATTTTTAGATGTTATAAACCACAAAAAAAGCCCGAGGGTCTGTTACGAACCTTTTCGAAAGTTCGGAACAATTTTTTAAGCTGATTTCAAGAAGCTTGCGCAAAAGCCTATTCCTCCCTTGATTTTTTAGTCACAATTTTGAAACATATTTGAATGAACAGTTTATCACCTCGGAGAGCTGTTACTATCGAAACCTTAATTTTTAGGTTTTTTTCTTCGAAAACTGTACTTTACATTTTTCAAAATCAAGAAATTTTAGTGAAAATGACATAAATAAATTAAGAATATTTTAGAATTCCGAAGAAAGTTCTTTCTTGGTAACGTATGGGGATGAAAATACCACCAATTTACTTAAAATTGTCAATATTTTCGGAAAAGAACCATAAGAATAAAATTGAGAAAATTGTTTGTTTGAGCCTCAGTTCCCCTGAGAAAACGGAATTCCATAAAAACAACAAAACTTTTTCTTCTGCATGTTTTTATAAATTGATTTTACATTTAAATATATTGATTCAAAAATAAAGCAAAATTCAATTACAAGTTACCCAAGAAAACTTTGTTATAAGTATTTTTTGTACAGAATGTATCCTATTTTTTGGGATTATATGATATAGGCTTATATAAGTAATATTCCTTTAACATATTTAAAGTGATTTACGATCGTTTTTTGACTTGCACATCATTTTTGAGACAAATTTATCGAATTTGATTAAATATTAAAAATCCTTGATGATTAAAATTTGCGGATTGTCTGTCTGGTAGTTTCTACAAAAACAATTAGGATTTTTCGAAATAAATTTGTCGAGATTTTTTTTAAGAAGGGTTTTGACTTTAAAGCGCGCTACAAACAAAAATTTCGGCAAATTTATTACGAAAAATTCAAATTTTTTCTTAGAAACTACCGGACACTTCACAAATTTGTTTTTAGGGATTTTTAATATTTCAGAAAATACGATAAATATAACATTTTGGCCATTTTCGACTTAATTTAGGCATTTTTGTTTTGTTTTAGTATATATATACACTGATTAACCATTTAAGGAAACCCCTCACCATTTAATGTAAATCTATAACCATTTAATGGAAACTATATTTGAAAAACACCGAATTACCATTTATAGAAACCATTTTTGAAAAACAAGGCATGTTGGACTAAAATAAACTCTGTTTTTGGTGTTTCATTCGCGCCAAACTCTTCTTAAAAGTTTGTTGATTTCGGCTGCCCTATAATTGATCCCTGAACATGTAATTTAGAAAAAAACTCAAAATTTTCTCCAATTTTTCGGCTGAAAACAACTTTTCAAATTTTGCCCAAAATGACCATGTAATGGAAACCATTACCATTTAATGGAAACCAATACCCGTTTTATGGTAACTCATTACCATTTATGGAAACCATTTTTTTCGCGAAAGTGGGTTTCCATAAATGGTCAGTCAGTGTAATTATTTCTGGATAGTTGATTAGTTTGGTTGAGTAGTTAAGATTGAACGAAACGATGTGTTGAAGAGACTGCGACTGATGACGCAACGCATTGTCTAGATATTTCGCTCTTTTAACTTACCTGCGATTTGAACCGTTATCTCTCCCTGACCATGTCTATTCCCATCACAAAATCAGTCTTGTATAAGGCCAAAACGTTCTATTTATAAAATATAAATTATGACTCAAAAAATATGTGCAAGTCAAAAAACGATCCTTAATTACCATAAATGTGTTACAGGGATATGTTTTTCTTTAATTTCGACATTTAAAAAAATTGAGATCGACACTCAGATGATTCGAAAATGTAAATACTAATTTTTTCTTAGATTTTTTAAAGCTGGTTGATGTTGCAAATTCATACATTTAACTCTTATTACAAAACAAATAAGAATGAAAGACATCTATTCACTGTCATGAAATAAAATAGGGCGCGAGAAGATTTTCAACTAATAATTTGTTTAGTTTAATTTTGGCTTCCTTATTTTACGGGAATTAAATCTTGAGAAACTCCTAAAATTAGGTTTTTCTGACGAGAGCTATTTCAACGATAGTTTTTGTTGTTACCTTGAATGTTTGGAAGAAATTGATATGTCACATTTAAGGGGGTAGCGGTCGCAAAATGGTACTTTTGAACTCCACGTTATCAGAATAGTAAAGTGCTTCGAAACTTTTCAGAATAGTCATTTGGTAGATCTATCCTTAATCTACAAAAATAATACATCAGAATAATTTTTCGCAGAACCTGGTGACCACCATGCAGCGAATTCTAGAACACCTAATCAAAATTTCAAGATCTATCTCCTCCTAGAGCTCGCATACGATTTCACTCAAACTTGACATGAACCACGGAAACACTTATAGTTGTAATTTGATGAAGCGAAATTTTTGAATTTCCGAGTAGTTTTTTCTAGAACTGCAAAAAACCGCCTAATTTCGAGATTTTCGCTATTTAAAATCTTTTTCCTCCTAGGTCAAATTTCAGAATGCAGTATAAATTTGAGAAAAGAAGGAAAAAGAAAGTTCTTTTGTATTTGATGACAGCAGAATTTTTAAAAACCTTTTGTTGACATTCTAGGAGAATCGCATTTAGAGTTAACCGGAGTGAAAACTCCGAAAATGAAGAGTCGTTGGATTTATAAAAGTACCAGTCACATAAGAAGCTTGGGTGATGCCGAGTAGAAAATCTGCTTACAGCTTTTTGATATTTTGAGTTGTTCTGGTCGAAAATTGTGTTTCAATGTTTTCTAAAAAACATTACTCAGGAAAATTTTAAAAAAATGTAAATTTCGAAGTTTTTTTAAAAAACAATTTTCAAAAAGTTTATGCTTTCTGAGTGTTCCTTACCAATGTCTTGCTATTTTAACACCAATGTACCCTAAAAAGAGTACGACCGCTACCCCCGAGGGTACGACTGCTACCCCTGCTAAGATCAATTATCTATTATTTCCAAAATGTTTCAAACTGAGGCGACCTTAAATAAGATCTTTTTGGTGGAATACAATCGCTCAATTTCGACAAGATAAGTCTTCAATCTTGTTTCAAAAGCTCATTTAATTTATTTGGAACAAGTTTTTGATTAGATTAAATACAATAAGTCACTATTCTTAAACAGAGAAAAGGGCGTTTTGAACAGTTGAGTTCAATTTTAGAAATATTCTTACTGCTACAAATTTTTTCAAATATTGCTCATAAGGGATGTTGTGGGGGTTCAAATTTATCTTTTGAAAAGGGGATACAAAATCCGAAATTTAATAAGATTTCCTTAATAATTTCAGATCAGAAAATATGTTATTTTTAAACGATATAATTTTGTTTTAACGTAAATGACTACAAAGAATTCCAAAATATTTTCTCAAATTTCCTTCAACCGTGAGAAAACCAAAATTTAAATGTCGTATATTTTTTAGTCGAACTCAGGAGCACTTCTAGTCAAAAATTAAAAATAGAATGAGTCAATCAGGGATCGGCAAATTTGCCGATCCCTGAAGTCAATAGCATTCTAGACAATGGTAGGAGTATTTATATATCTTCAGTCTGCAAATTTTTTAAAGATACCGAGACCGCCACTTTTTTTCAAAAAACAACAGGAAACATATGTATGTGGAAGCGATTAGGCCCAGAATATTTTATAGTACCTTGTTAATTTTTTATATCAAAACCTGGAACTGAATTCGTCATGCAAGTAAGAAGTAGAAAACAGTTGCTAAAGAGGGTTGTGGGTGTAAATAAAGCGCGAGTTGAAAAAAATTGTTATTATTTTCTTGAATAGTAATACAAAACAATTAAAAAAATTATACAGTATGTGTTTTTTTTTACTTGCGAAATGAAAGTGGTCATTAAGGTTATTACGGCCAATAAAAATTGGTAACTAGGTTGATTATGTTTTCAAACTCTTGACATCGGGTATAGTTTGGCTTTCAAAATAAAATCTATCATTTCGCAAGTAAAAAAAAACACATACTGTAATGCTGTGATTGGTTCAGTCTTGAGAGCAGATAAGTCTTCAGTCTTGTTGTAAAAGCTGATTAAATTTATGTCGAACATGTTTTTAATTTAATTTTAGTACAATAAATCATTATTAATCAACATATAAAAGTGCGTTTTGAAGAGTTCAGTTCAAATTTAACATCATGTCTGACATGATTGCATCTTTTTTCATTCGAGGTTTCAATTTATTTCATACTCTACAGGGGGGGAAGCAATATCGCCAAAAGTTTTTTCCAAAGAAATTTGGCGATACTGGGCACTTTCGGCTATATCGAAGATTATCCCTACTCCTGCGTTCTCACTGTGACGTCACAAGAAAAGACAGTGTCCAATCACATCACAATTTTTTTGATCAAAAATAAGAAAAGCGTGGGCGTTATTGATTACGTCATAATTTAAAAAGTTTTACAAATGAATCAAAAAGAGTAAAATACCAAAATGTGTAGAATTACGCACACAACTAAACGCAATCAAATGAAACTTCGAAAAAGTAGATTTAACCTTGTAATATAACGTGATGCATGACGCACTTGCAGTTATATATAAGAAAAACCTCAAACGCCCCCGAAATTTCGGCGATAGTTGCTCTTTCGGCGATATTGGCACTGGTAGCATTATAGCTAGAAATCGTGAAATTGCGTCGGTTTTTGGCGATCTTGGGCCGATGATATAGAGCCTTTCCCTGTTCAGTTTTAATTCAGTAGTCAATGTTATATTTTTAATGCAAGAAAACGGAGTTTCGAGCTTTAAAAAAAGGGCTTCAACCTATAAAACTCCCTTGAATTCGCTGATGTTTCGTAATAATTATAAATTTATCGAGTTGGACCCAATGTTGTTGAAGGGATGTTTTGCGTGGGTTTTCCCTCCCCTTTTTCCGTGGGTTAAAGCAAAAGATGTAGGCAAAAAATGGGGATGGGGATAGAAAATCTGGTCGGGAGTGATCCCTTTTACAACCCTGGTTGGACCATAAACATCATTTAATGGGTGTCATGACATGTCAATGGGTGTCAATTTAAGCAAATATTCACTAATTACTGTTCATGCAAAATTCACCATTTTGTTCTAATTAGGTATTCATTTTGATATTTTTAACTAATAACAATTAATCGCGAAAATTGAAAATAAATGAAATCTAATGTTTTTGGCATAATTTGAATAAATTCAACAGACGCGTTTATGTTACATGAACACAAACCGTAATAAACAGATGTGTCTTGAAATGATTTCGCCACCGAATTTCACGATTCTTAAGCTTAATTCTTTCAGTGCCCATATCGTAGAATGTGTTCATAGTGCCAATATATCGCTCAGAAATGCTCAGGTTATTTGAGGTTTTAATTAAAAATTAGTTTGAATTATGACGTTATTTTACAAGATTGAATTTGCATAATTTCAATCGAAGTTTTTTTATGCTAACACCTATTTTCGCATGAGTTGTGACACTCTATTCAACAACACTATTTATTGACTCCTTATAAAATTAAAACAAAATGTCCATATTATGACTTTATTTGCATGCCTACACGTTTTTTCTGTTTTAGTACGAAATAAATTATTTTTGCGTCAGATTTCAAATTTTTTGAAACCACCTTTCGGCCAAAGGTGCATTTTGAGGGACCTCCTTGTGATTTATCATAAAAAACAAGAACCAAAACCTCGAGCTGGCAGCAACACTATTATAGTTGGGTCAAAATGTTTCGATATATAATATATCATTTTGTGTTTTATGTGAATACATTTTTGATTGAATAAATATATTAATATTTATTTTTTTGTGAAAACTTTCAGATGTTCACCTTCATCGGTTACTGAAAATAGTGGTTACGGTAAATGCTAAATTTAAAATGTGAAAATAGTTACCTGAATACAGTGGTTTTTTCTGTACTGATTTTTTCAATAATATTTTGTGAAAATAACAACGTATTCAAGAATTAAAGTGTTTTTACAATATCAGATACAGAAAACAAGGCTTCAAAAACAATGAATTACTGTATCTGATAATTATCAGTTGGAAAAACACTTTAATTATAGAAAACAGTGGTTTGTTATTTTTATAACATATTATTGAAAAAAATTAGTACAGAAAAAACCAATGTATTCAGGTAACTATTTTCACATTTTAAATTAAGCATATACTGTAACCACTATTTTAAATCTGTGTCCTTCTCATAATCAATGGGCGTAAAATCTTCCAAAAAGGCTGAGAAGTGTTTTTTCGTCAACCGGATATGAAAATTACTTTGGTAATGTTACATTACTAATGAACAATATCTTTGTTATGTATAATACGTGGAGTACTAAAGATAAAAACTTTGTCATGGTAAATTTGCATATTTTGTTTTTGACGATATACCATGATGTTCAAAAAAGTACAAATTTGACTACAGTATTTTTGAATTTCGATCTTGATACTCACTCAAGAGAATCTTTTCAGAGAATCTCATTGAAATTTGCACAAGTTTGAGAATAAATTTATCTGCTTTGTTAACAATATTATTCATAACGAGGGTGCGGACCGGAATGCCAAAACTGAAAATGGAACAAAAAAAACTTTTTGAGTCCCCTAGTGGTCAGAAAAACAATTAAAATAGTCGTTTATACTTCAAATTTGACTGAGGAGACATAATTATTTATCGAAATTTTGCTCTTAAAAACGTCAAGAACGTGACAGCAAGGAAATTTCGGTGTTAACAAAAAAATTCTCAGAAAAAAAAGGGTTAGTAAGTTAGATTAAAAGTTATTTAAAGTAATGTGCAGTATGTTTGTTTCTAAGTCCCGAAATGGCAATTTGCTGTGAAAAAAATGTCCGCAAATAAAATATAGTAACTCGGTGTATTATATTTTGAAAGCCGAGTTTTCGACGAGACCGAGAATTTACAAATAAAATGCGCTTAATCGCCATTTTGTATTTGCGGGAATATCATTCACAGCAAGTTTCGATTTCGGGACTAAAAAAGAAACATACTGTATACATTGTAGATTTTTACATATAAAATCATGTACCTAGATAAGAGGCAAAACGAGGCATGCGTGGGTTAATTCACGATGTTATCTTCATTCTACTACCAAAGAAAGTTTATAGCGTTCTAAAATCTATCTCCTCCCAGGTTTTATAATGAAATAAACCTAAATTTTAACATAACCTGTATAATTAGTATTCAAAACTTCTGACGAGCGTTTTTCTCGATAAGTACTAAATTTTTCCTAAAATATGCGAAAAACCACCGTTTTTGGACATAATCCATCGAAAAATCTATCTCCTCCAAGGTTAAATTTGCAAATTAGCTGAAATTCATGCAAAAGCTATTTTGAAACAAATATAAACTTCTAAGGAGTGTTTTTGTGAAATTTCGGCCTAAAACTCAAAATATGAATTTTTCGAGGTCACGTGAAAACATTTGCGAGATCAAATGTGCTTTGATTTTTTTGGCAAAATCATTGATGAACGTTTTTCGATATATTCTAATCAATTAAATTAATCAAAGTTTCATTTCAATTGATAATTGATAGTTTTGTCATGAATTTCAAATATAATATTTTGAAATAACTTATTGCCGTAAAAATTATTTATTTGTAATCTTATTATATCTTTGAGTGTACTTGGTCTACAATGTCCTGCATGTGAGTTTTTCTCGATCTAAAGCTCAAATAGAAACCAACACGTATAAGTATCTAACTGGGAGAAAAATACGGCATCGGTTGAAATTTGATACCTTAAGGGGATTGTGGGTGCTTCCAGCAATTTGCTGGGGAAAAATAAGCTCTTTTTGAAACTCAAATATCTTTTGAGAGAATTGAGTGAACGTTTATTTTTCTAATGGTATATTGTAGTCCGTAACCTTGAGAAGTCAAAAATTGATTCATTTTTAGAAAATATCATCACATCAACCTTTAAATGCATAAAACCTAATTGCTGGTATTTCTTTTCATCGAAGTATACCGTCATATCCACGTTTCCAAAAATCACATAATGCCAATATTATTGGTCAGAAAAAAATTCTATACAATTGCAACCAAGCATATTTCATAAATTCATCTTAATTCGCCGAAAATTATTTTTGAAAATTCCTTGCTATAGTTAAATATAGGCAAAATGTAGATTATTTTACAAAAAAAAGTATACCTAACGAACGGTACATGCGATTTCTTTTCTCTTTTTCAGAAATCCTTCTCTATTATCATATGCAACTTTTGAACCAAGAAAATTTTAATATTTTTTTATATTTCACGCAATCACTATTTCATGCTGATTTAATGCGCGCCATTATAACATTGATTAGGCTAAAAATTGAAATATTGAAAAGGCGCAAAAATCTGAACAACTATCATATTGAAATACTTTCATTTAGANTTTTCATAAATCCTTCTCTTTTTTCTTATTAAACTTTTGAACCAAGGAAATTTTAATAATTTTTTCTATATTTCTCGCAATCACTATTTCATGCAGATTTAATGCGCGCCATTATTACATTGATTACGCTAAAAATTGAAATATTGAAAAGGCGCAAAAATATGAACAACTATCATATTGAAATACTTTCATTTAGAGCGACTTTTTCTTGCGAGTTGATTTTTTTTGTATTCTGAA
>SCLH01002298.1:119115-137652 GCA_004367855.1 Oikopleura vanhoeffeni
CTTTTTGAAATCATTAAAATGTCCATAAAATATAAAGGATCGAACTGATTCTTTTATCATATATTAAATTTAATAGTTCAACAAACTTTTGTTTTCTCCTTATATTGAAAATACAATTTTTATTCTGAAAGTCAATGCCCACCTAAAAATTTCTCCTATTGGCTTAATTTAATGGTCTTAAACCTGTTCTGATAGTTCATATATGTCCAAAAAATTAACCTAAAGAAGTTTTATTTTGTCAAAATCAGTTTCTTTGGACACCCTATGTCTCAGCCTTCGTGTGAAATCAAATTTTCCGGATATCTAATCATTGAAGGATCCGATAATATCGCCTTTAATTAAGTCAACACCTAAGATATAATCATCTCACGCATAGTTAACTTCCTGACCTAATTTCTTCAAAATACACGGTCGTGCCCTGATTATACTGACATAAATTCGGAAAAAATACTCGAAAAAACAACAGTTTCAAATTTCATTTCACAATAAATTTGCGTCACCATAAATCTGAATTGGACGAATGTCAATTTTTTTTTTCAATTTCTCGAAATTTTAAGCCTCAAAAATAATACCGGTCTTTAGTTGAACAAATCTCTTATAAATAACATAAATTTCCATACCATTTAAGCTATAAACATATCCGTGGGAAGACGGAAAGAAGCTCCATGTACAATACAAATCATGGGGAGGTTGCCTTGTGGGGCCAGGCCGTTCGATTTTGCTCTAGTTCATACAATACCCCGCTCCCGCACGAGACCAGCCTAAGCTCCTNATAGTCATGGCTCATTATCATGATACTCGACCACCCCAAAGATGACTCATAAACTGACGTCAATCGACTACAAAAATATAGCAGATAACCAGACCTTCGCAACATGCCTCTGCCTGGCCCGTATTAAGTCTCACAACCCGAATTTTCACGGCTCGACTTCAAACAACCTACTTGCAAAATCTGCGACCCGGCCGCACGGTCAACTCCGCTTATTCACCGGGGTCAGCCGGGTGCAATCCAGCACAACTTCAAAAGCAACAATCCAAACCGCGCACGTCCCGCGGAATTTAAATCTCTCGAACTCGCCAATATCATCTACGTCCTCTATGCGGGGTTTCAAAATACCCAGAAAGCCGTCATGTCTGGAGCGTACGTCTCCTAAAAAAAAAACTACCCCACCGCCACACCCGGACACCCAAACCGTCTACTCTTGAATAAAGGGTCACATAGAGTCAATCCATCTTTTTTCATACAGTACCGAAAAGTACCGGCCGTTTGTCCAAGCAATACTTCTTGGAGGCTGGTGCTCACCGCGCGCATCCGACCGCTGGCACGATCAAACTTCACGTCTGGTTCCTAGCCCGAACCTAGATGTCGGCACCCAAGGTAGAAGTACGGTCCATCAGTTCAATACCTCCATTTTTTCTGACATTTCGGGCTCGCATTTAGATTAAGGAGTATCAGCTCTAGTTATCAAACTGGGACGCATTCCCGAGGACCTTCAGATACGAAACACTAATTGTACTAAATGTTCTTTCTGCATCTCATAGGACCATGATAACTGTAATCTTTGCGTGAGATAATATTACACTGAGACTAGAAAAAGCTAGGTATGACGATTCCGTGAATTATCTTATGCTCGACGGAGAGTTCAGATCTTCTATGTTTCGTCGGTTCGTGGACTCTATTTGTTCAGTCTTCGAGCCTGGCACGAACTAGACAAGATAGCGAAGAAATCGGTTCTTTTCTGCATGATGAAATACTCACCTCGTGGAGGAAAGAACCTAGTAGATATATAGCGGCTCTATAGAATAGATCCTTATTTAGGTCATTCCGCGTTATGGGTTGGATTACAGCGATCCAGATGTACCGGATAAGCCATGACTGACACTTCATTGAGATGAGTAATATCTTGGCGCAAATAGAGATACTCTATACCAACACCGCATAATTAGTGTAATTTATGGATCTCTGAATTACGGTAAATAACCGGTAAGCACCCGGAAAAAGGTAAATCTCTATACCGACAGTTGCACACACAAATTACGTTGGGTTAGCATTCAGACAGCAAAAAAGACTGTTTTGTCGCTAATCTAGGCGGACACAAGGGACCTTTAGTGCGGCCTCGCGCCCACCAAGCTGGCTGATTACCTATTTTAATGCTGGCTGTTTGACACTTTGAATGCCTCTGGATCGAGAGATACTATAGATAGCTCGCGACTCTCACGTAGTGGGTTGGTCCCACAACCCGAATAATAAAAGGGCCGTGTAACACATGGCAAAAAGACAGGTTTCTGTGAGAAAAAGATGTTCTCGCCTATGACAATTCTGTACTTGCTTCTGTCGTCAGACCATGCGCCTTTAAAAACTCAGCACTAGACTGCGTTTAAACCGGAAACCAGTATGGTCATCGAGGATTGACAGATGATTTGAGTCAAAAATCTCGGCTAACCTAAACGAGTATTATATAAAGAGTAGGGGTAATTTGGTGATTTCTATCATATCACAGCTGTTAAACCACACTGTGATACTGCCTACTTTTCTCATGAGCCCCATCATAGCCAGTTTTACTTTAAATGGTTACGAGACAAACACCAGTTAACTGCTGTGTATACGAGCGCGCAATATGCGCGACCCTGAGTAGAAAGGCTTAAAACATCGACTCCACGAGTAGGATTTAGTAAATTTCTTTCACGGCAGCCGTTTTCGGAGAGAGACGTAGACTCTAATAGAGGTAAACATTATACGAGCCAATGTCTGAGTTCTCTGATATATTGTCCAATGTTGTACATTTATAATATTAAGAGATTAGGTAAATAGTAGTCTGTAATATAAATAAAGATAACGTTTGCCCAGAATATTCCGAACCTGAATGATTTTGCTGATCTGGGTTCGCGAGAGTATGTAAGTATCATACACTAAAATAGAACTATAAAACACTAGTCACACTTAAATCCACCCTTATGATATATGGACTCGTACTAAGCCTGCAAATATTTTATGACCTTAAATTCGATTGACGTTTTCATGACTTGGCAAATGCACCAGATCCGTAAATTGAGATTCAGTACAATTAAGATTTTAGGTTTATTCGAATTCGAGTGGGGCAATATCATCAATTTTTCTCCATGAACGTCATAACCTTTTATGATTTCAAAAACCCTTCAAACGCCAACGCACGCGCATACTGAACACAGTTTTTTAAAGCAGGACACCTAAAGATGGCATAAAGAATTGCATCTAATTCTCGAAACAGCTTTAAATTTAAATGCCTTGCAAATTTATATTATGTGTACATTAAATTATTATTAACTCTATTAAGATCAATTTGCTACTCCCGTACATAGTCTCCTGGTAAGGGGGACGTTACCTAATAGGTGGGCCTTATCTTCGGAATCTAGCATAGGTGAGTGAGCGAGCTTCTTATTTTTTGAGCATATCTGCGCATGGTCTTGTTTTTTTCTGGACTACTGTAATATTGTTTCCAGTATTGGAGATACATTAAAAATTGAAAATTTTATTTTTACTATTATCGACACACTCTATTCGAAATTTGTTATATATAAAGTATGCAAAGATGTATAAAAAGGTCTTGATGACTCTAATACTGCTAGGAATAACTATAGTATCTGTATCGCGCCCGCAACAGCATAGTATTGAATAATATCAATATCCAGAAACACGTGATGCTACGACGCTCTGATGAGCCATTGATCAACGCAATAAGGACGATAACCAATAGAGGATTTCGCACAAATAAATTACAACCATTTCCTCAAGCTACCGGAGTTAAAACAACTATGACTGTTGAGCCAACATGAGTCGCACTCAGCGTCAAGGTATCTCATTCTTCTTCTTGTACTTCCAAATTGCTCAGGGCATAATTCCTGTGATTATCGATCGTATTTACAATTATATCGTTTTCAGTCTAAATCTACTTGTTAGTATAAGTATAATTATATCGCTCTGTCTCCGTTTGGCCTAACCAAGTATCTATAGAACTCTATACCTGTGTTTCGTCCCTTTTTTTCGACAGTAACATACTAACGACATTTCTGAGCTGACAAAACGCAAAAAAACCCGCGCTGGCCAGTTGGTCATCTTTTTTTCATGCTATGCTATTACTCATATACAACTTATGTGTGAGGTATGTTAATCTAAGTAATATCTTGAGAGAAAATAGTGAGTCTGTAAAAGCTAAAATAATAAAGGTTTAGAAAAAAATTCATCTGCTCACCCCGGTTTAACCTCATTTACCAGTTGGTTTGCTAAAGAGTTCTGTGGTACGAAATACTTTTATCGAGCAATAAAAGTTTGTTCTCATGAGAGAGTGCTTATACTAGTACAGGCTAACAACTTCGTGTCCACTACGTTTCATGTTTTAATCGGTACTTAAACCTTAGTGGTTATGTCCAATAATATGAAGTTGAGTACTCCGACCAGCCTCGAGACACAAAAAAGTATCTGGCTGGTACCACTATAAGACCCTTCAAAGGGGCGTGGTGTGGTGATTTTGGGATATGCCAGAGAGCACTTTCTGATATGAGGCTAGACCAATATGAACAGTAATAGTAACAATCTCTGAGAGAACAACCATTGCGCAAACCTGGAGTCGTCTAGGTCCTGTAACAGTCCCACACCACCAAAGTATTATTATCACTTAATTAGTTACCGACTCTACCTCAGAGTTCGTCTAAAAGTTCCATACATCACTGGTTTAATCTTATCGCCAGGTTATAGACGATACGCGAGTCCCTGGGCGCACCTAATTTATATCAAGGGAGTATGATAGGAGTTCTAGATGCTTTATTAAGTTTCGGTCTGACGTATATCTTTGCGTGAACTGTCCGTGATTAATGTTTCCGGCTCTAAAAAATCAGGGTTGCTTGTTATTTTCGCACCGTTTTGGATGAAGTACTGATAGACGGCCTTTTTCGCTGAACCAGCCAAAAAACGTCAAGTTCTCTTCGAGTGAGGAGGATCTACAGATGCCCATAAAGCGGGCATGAACCATCGAAATAGGAAGAACTTTTCTCGCCAAACTGTATTGCCGCGCACCTAGATCTGGTGATGTGATACGCGTCTAAAAAAGTGCGCGAAAATCGAGCGAACTTTATTTGACTAGATATACATAGTCTGAATTAAGTAATTCCAAATGGACGTCACTCCAAAGGATGCGCTTGGGTACGATTTGCTGGCACGAAACACGATACTAAAAAACTATGGCCTGATCTTCGGAACGACCACACCGTGCTTAGAGAATCAAAAACACTTAATAATAATTCACATTATACAAATTTGAGGCCCTGCGAGACAACGCCGTCCTTTTGAAGTCAATGTTGGCCTGGTTTTCGCCGAGCCCCAGATCAGCTCAGGGTTCCTAAGAGCGACCGTCCGTTAAAGACCCACTTGATCGTACGATGAAACAACCTTACTAATTTATTTTCTCCCGAGAAGTCCACTGCGTCAAAAATTGCACGACCAGTAGTCACGAGTATAACACTGCCATATCCAGCATAAACATCGACCCAAGAATGCTTTGTGACGTCATGTATTAATAACTCTAATCATGAACTTTTATTTGTCAAAAGTTGTCCAGAGAGTTAGAGTTCGCGACGCACTTTATATAAACGATTAACACACCCAACTCCACCCCGGTACGAAATAGCCGAGAAAAGACCCTGTCCTAGTTGCGGAATGTTCACTGTACTCTCCGGACTTTAAGTTTACACGATAATCGAAACTAAGTGTTCACCGGCATTTCCAACCACGAAATATAGAGCATATACAGAAACGTCGAAAGCTACCCTTTTCATTCGGCACAACGAGCCAGATTGCCGACCCCCGAGGCAAAAACGAAAAAACAACGGCGTCCTCACTATTTTTTGGCCGCACTAAATCCAGAGCGAGAGTGACACAGATTTCGCGAGCGCAGATCCTATTAACCTTGGCATCTCATAATACAAAGTTCTTCTATTCATGTAGCCTTTTCTTTGACAAAAAGCCGAGAACTCGAGTCTTACCGCGGTAACCTAAGAGTGGGGTTAGGAGGGGGTACCTGAGAGAGTGAATATACGTGAAAGTTGTCCTTCAGTCGATGAGTGAGTATTTCTAATGTAGTCCTCAAGAAAATCTTAACATTCATTGGTTAATACTCCCCTTGAGAAAAAGATTTTATCAGACTTTCACCAACAAATTATATTCTTGATTACACCGAACCAAATATTACGATCGTAAAAAACATAATTTTGTATAGAGGTAGAAACAGCCCAATCAACATCGGGAAGATATTCTCAGTCTGGTTGACAAACATTCATCTCATAATGCACAACAATCAGATGAGTCTCACTGAAAACAAAAGCACCTTTTTTACACGCCACAAATTCTTTTTCATACTAATTCAAACTTATCCTCTATTAAGCTGTCTTAGATGACCTCGAGAACTCTGAGCAACAAAATTAATTTAAGTGAATAATAAAATAAAAAGAAATGCCGCATCGAACTTTTTATTTATGTTAATCTCCGAGAATCTACCGAAAAGCGTCCTTTAACTTATCAGCTTCACATGTTGTTAAAGAAATTGGAAACAAGGTTTGATTCGCGACAATTTTTCTTAAAATCATTTCTCCCATCCAAATATTTGCTGCTCAGTTTGAGCTATCTAGATAGGAAACGACATCACCATTGAGACGATGAGTACGTATTACACCAAACTTGTGATTGCATAAAAAAGTGCTAATTGTGCGTCATATTGGGTGGGCACGTAAATTCGAGTATTGTTGTTCATCTGTTTATCTTTCTTCCTGAACTTTTCGACTGAGAGTTATCTTTTTCAGGAGGAGAAATTTTTCTTAAAGAAAGTCGAATATATAACAAAAACGTTAAGTTTGACCGAATCAATTCGATTCTCTCGAAATTAATAAGAAATACTATTGACTCGCGACTAAATATTATTCCCACACCATCGCTTGAGAACCCGCGCCTAGTATTGGTTGGCGTTAGTTAAGTTAGCAAGCTATTGGTGTGGAGGCGCGCAAAAAGTGCACCAGTGCGTCAAAGTCATCCTTCGACCTCATAAACTAACAAACATAAATCATGGTCTACTCTGTAAACTCTTCCCGTTCACAACGCGCGTCCAAAGTAGGGTCCCCGAATGGATCTTTATGCCTGAGGAAAGACATATCAATCACTGTCTTATCGATGGTGAAATCCTCTCTATAATTGTGCAAATGCACATACACACCAACTGACTGCTCTAAGGTTGTTTTATTAGATGCGACAGCATTTGACTCTTGCGCACCAACAGACGAAACCGATAAATAGTCACAAAGACGCTTTCTTGCATTCAATCTTACAGGAAACTAAAAAAACCCAACGTCAAATTTTTTTCGCAAAATCTTCCGAATATGTCTTCAAATACCCGGAATTGACGCCAATATGATATGAAATAAAACTACAGTGAAGCTCCGTCTTAACACAGGACGCAACCCCTACTCATATTAACCAAAGTACCTGTCCAGGCGAAAAGTACCTTTATTTGGCATAAGAAAGACGCCATACGTAATGCATTACTGGAATGTAACATTTGTATAGGAATATCAAGCTGCATCAGTTTTTTGGCTACAGTCTAGTACTATTCGCTCTGGCACAGTACTTAATATTATACCGGGGCGTCCTGTTAAATGGACTTCACTCGGTAGATACAGAAAATTCAACGGTACGTTTTCTTGGCCTGAAAAAATAAATTCCACAAATTAAAGGTTTTCTTAGACGATTTTTCATAGTGGACATAAAAATTTAACGTATCTTCTCCGATGACTGAGTTATTATTTTCTCCTAAACCGGAAGTTGTTGTCATCGCCAAAATATTAAAATATTTTTGATGTAAAGAATTACTCCAAGTGAAATTGAACGATACCAAAACAATACGTTTTGCAGGTACTTGTGCCTAGAAACTGTTTCACCTTTAAGGAGTACCTGTCGCATTCTAAAGACTCGACTCATCGAAAGTTTCGGGTCAGATTAGTATCTAATAATCGGATTTTTCTGAAAATATGGAAAATACAGCCAGCATTTTCGGTACTCGTTGCATTTGATACACTGGCTTAGGCGAAAGACCACTTTTCTGATCGAGTTCGAAAAAATACGTATCGTCAATGAAAAGAAGTTGAAATTCCTCTAGAATTCATTCGAAATTCTAAATCACACTATTTCACAGAAAACAAACAAAACGAAATTTACGCACCAAAACTTCAATCTTGGGTTCATATGCACGGACTCTCTCAGGCCACATTGACTCTGCGGTTTCGAAATGTGCTGACTTGAACTCCAGGGAGAGTAGTGATTCGTCACTCCGAGGCAGCTCAAAATAAGGGCCAAAAAACAGTTTCGTTGGTGATTGACTGAGAGAAGCAAAAAAGAAATTTCAACAAAAAACTCAACATGTGTTCTGCTAGCGTCCTGTACCCCGGTTTATTTGAGTCATAAACATATGTGCGTATGCGCGGCTAAAAACCTCAGGGAGGAGTAGGCTGTTTCTTTTGAAGTGAAAATAGTGCCACTTTTGAAAGTTCGTTTCTGATTGGTCGGCTAATCAGAGGCCTCCGATGTGTTTCGTGGAAGCAAGATTGATGTTCAATTATCCCTAAACTGAAATCCATATGTTCGTGCTGTTTTTAAGTACTTCATTTAGGCGACGCTGAAAACCCTGTTTTTGGCCTTAAAATGCGACCAGTACTCCCTTAAGCGAGGTGGGGAATGAGGCGAGAGGACACCACGCCTCGAAATTATCACTCCTGCAACTACTTCACCAACAAAGAAATTATATCGTATGAACTTATTTTACGTAGAAAAACCGACAGAGAATAATTTTTTCAACGATTTTCCTGGTAATGTATGGCAACATTTCAAACGATTATTAAATATTCTGTTCCATCCAATTTGAAACAAAATTGACCGAGCTTAATCAGATTGAAAAACAATTTCTGAATTTTATTATTACCGCCTAAAAACCAAAAGAGATTTTTTCTAATTATTTTTTCCTGATTATTTTTTGAAGACGTTGTACTTTTCCGAAACATCTTTGTTTTATTCAATTTATAGCAAAATTGACCGAGAATTAACAAATTTCGTGTGAATTGAGAACATATTTCCATCAATTTTGGATGCCGCACCGGTGAGCCATCCTTCACCAGAATCAAAAATTTCACTTGCAGTTGACAGAAAAGGTTTGAGTCTCCCGTATTTTTTTCTTATTTATTCTTATCTGCCCGTTATCGACTCTTCCAGTCCAGCTGGAGTAGGGACTATTTTCCTCAGCAATTCCAACATTCTACACCCACAATCTCCTTAATGCGCGCCAGTATGACATTGATTAGGCTAAAAATTGAAATATTGAAAAAGGAGCAAAAATCTTAACGATTATATTATTGAAATACTTGTATTTAGTGTATTTTTTTGCTGTGATTATTATTTTTTAAAATTTGAGACTATCCTATGTCTTGAATTGAAAATAAATTATTTATTTTTGCAAGCAAATCCGATATTCTAGAATTAGTTATTTGATGGTAATAAACTTTTTTATGCTTGCAATCAATTTCTCGTGTGCTGGATGCTCGGATACATAAAGAATAATACCGAATTTGACACCGTGGTCAAAAATAACTACTGCATCCACAATTTCCTCAAGGAGGTGGCATCGATCTGGCAGATTGGTACATTTATTCAAAATATAAAAAAAAACGTGAAAATTTATTTTTATTTTTAATAAAAGTGCTCATTATTGCAAAGGTTAATATTTTAAATTTCTTAACATTACTAAGTATCTGTAAAAATGTGTAAAACCACGTTTCATAGTAACTCCATTTTCTACTGAACCCGATGTTGCAATTTTTTTTTAACAATATTAATAAATGTTCAAGTTTTTGTGTAGACTTCTGTACAAGATTTTCTTTATTATTAATAATGGTTGAAAATGAATGAATCGAAAACGTTAAATATTAATTAAGGGGGTAGGTGTTGTAATCTGGTACCTTTCAATCACGACTCAGAACAAATCTAGGGCAGTTGTGAAAATTCAAAGGATACTTGTTTGTAGATCTAGCCTTCGTCTCACGATTACAGATCTCAAAGTCAATCTTGTTACATCACATCACCAGTTGGTGAGTCTATTCTAGAGCACTAAACGGTTTTTTCAAAATCGATCTTCTTTTAGACCCCACATACAAAGCGTCTGAAAATTTACACAGAGTACGGGAAGAGTGAGGTTACTAATATGTTGGAGCCTTTTTTTTGAATTTCGCTCTTGAATTTTCAAGAATCACTTTTGAACGCCGATTTTTACAATTTTTCGTCTTCAAAGTGATACGTCTCCTAGACGGATGTTCAGAATAAGACCGTTTTTTCGACTTAGGTAGATGAATATAGTGTCGTCAATATGTTNACAACAACGGAGGAGGACGCGGATTTTTACCCATGCCAATTTTTTCCATACATCAGTTGATACTGTTAGCAGCTAATGTTCTGAATAAAATGATTGTGAGGGTTCTTGTTGTTTTACATATTCCTTAACGATATAATTAGTTTATTTTTCCTGAAGTTAAAGCAACAGATAATCATTCCGGAGTGTACTAATGTTAGTTACTAACTTAAAGGTTGTAGAGGTTGTCGCTTTTTCTGTTGAGCGTACCTTTGCAAAATCACGCTCCAGAGAGACAGTTTAGCCAGTATAGTAACCAAGCTGCTGGAGGGAATACGACTTTGTGTAGACTCTATGGCCTTCGTACTTAAACGATTACACATACTCGAAGGTCTAAAACCTTAGGTACTAATTACCACACCAACAAGGGTGGTGACGCTTTTCTATTAAGAACATTCTAAAAACGGTATTTTTAAAATCTAATCTCATTTTTTAGTGACGCCCACATTACCAAGCGCTCAAATTAACACAAAGTAGCGGTTAAATGAGTAACTAATTAAATTTGTATAAAGGAGGCTTTGGGCGGAAGGGTTTTTTTCAATTTTGACTTTTTTCTTCTGAGAATCTCAGTTTATGGAACGACGATTTTTTCAAGTTTTTCGACTTTCCATATACTCCTCACGCCTCTTTTAGACAAAGTTTAGGTATTAAAGGCTGTTTTTTTTCAAAGTTAGGTTAGATGTAATTAATGCGCGGTCAATGTGGTCGAAAGGAATTTTCGAATAAAACTCTAGAATTTGAGAAAATTGAATGAAAGTGAACCGGAAATGAAAAGTTCGAAAAAAAAGTTCGTCTGATTAAAAGAAAACAACCACCAAATTGAAGCTGAGATTTCACTGATCAAAAAATTGGCTACCAGCTAATCAAAATTTTCAACCAATCAGCGTCAAATTCGATAATTAGGTTTAACATTTTGGCTTAAAAATAATTGAAATTTCTAGAATTCGATTAAGACATTTCCGATAATTTTAATGTCATGCATCGTTTTCGATGGGTCATATTCACCAATAAATAATGTTCATATCATGGTGGAATATCGGTTTTATGCGGGTTAAAGCAAAAAAATATTCGAATTTTGAAAATTCTAGATTTTGTTCTAGATTGTTTTGGAAAAAATAATTGCCACCATGAGATTCCTTGGGTCAACTTTAGTCATAACCGATATTAATTTATTATAAATTAATCCTATAAAAGGCTAAAAAAAAACGACACCCACCCCCTTAAGGATAGATCCACCAAATGGCTATTCTCAAAAGTTTCGAAGCAGTTTTGTATTCTGGTAAAGTGGAGTACAAAAGCACATTTTTACGACCGTTACCCCCTTAAGGAAAGTTTAGTTCTAGCGAAGCCGTATGAAGTGCTAGAAGGCTGATTTTTTGGTCAGTGAAAATTAAGCGTTTTTCGTTTAGCCGTTTTTTTCGATTGAGGGTCGGCGACCAATATTTGACCTCTAATGACCGGTCAAAGTTCAAGGTCAATCTCAAGTTCATCGTATAGANATTCGACCCCTTTCCTATTCTTTCGAGAGGTATTATGCATAGTTAAACGCATGAAGCTTGAGTTGACCTTGGGTGTTGACGCAGTTTTTGGGCTCCTCTACGCGAGCCGTTATCAGTATTTATTCGACCCATAGTTGCTAATACGGTTCTCAGAAAGTCGACGCGCTTTCTATTCTTTTGGGGGTTCTTACCTAGATCTATACGCTAAACTTGAGATTGACGCTTCGACCTTTGACCGGTCGTTAGAGGTCAAATATTTGGTCGCGACCCTTAATCAAAAAAAAACGGTGTACACCAAAAAAACGCTTAATTTTCACTGGCAAAAAATCAGCCTTTTAGCACTTCATAGCGGCTTCGGACTCGAACTGGATCACATACTAGGCTGGTGAATGACGGAAAACTTGGACCTTAAACATCGATTTTTTTTTTTTTGAAAATTTTTCGTAAAAAAAATCCTTAGTTCTTAAAATGAACCCAAAAAAATTCTCTAGCAAGATAGGGCTTGACATATTAAAACCGATTTTTTTATTTTTGAAATTCCTTATTTTCAAATCGTCACGTCCAAATTGTGCTTGACTCGAAGTGCCTTAAGATCGTTAACAAAAACCGGAAAATTTGACTACTCAAGAAATTGAAATTTCATCGATTCACTAGATTTGTCTTATGTCGTTCTTAAAAGTTTTGACACAAATATATATCATCCATGTAAAGCGATCTTATACGTCGATTAAATATCTGATCGGTGTTGTTTTTGTGGCATTAATTGACTTTTGTTGTTTTAAAAGCATTTACACTTCTTAAATGGCTTAAATCAATAGTTATTGAGCTACACGACGAATTTAATTGTGCTATGGAATGAACCGTACAAAATAACAGTCTCAATTAGCGAGCAACAACTTAATCAAGTTATAATACTATATAGTTCTACGTTGGCATTGATTGTAACACTTGATGCATAGCTTAGGGACTAAGACGTTTGACTATTAAGCAAAGGTGGTGAGTACGCGTCCGCTTATTGACTCGTTGATTTTTATTCGAAAATTATTAATGTATCCATACTAAGGCTTTTTCTACGTTGAGAAGCTGAGAATAATGTTCGGAAAAAACGATATTAAAGTAATAATAGAGCAAAAAGTTGGCCGGAACTTTTTTGGTACATCAAATACTTATTTTTGGCTCCGGCGGGCCGTGCCGGGTGATTATATTATTTTGCCTTTGATCCCGAATTTAATAGGAATTAATAAGCAATAAGAAACGAAATTATCGCACTTGTAATTATATTGATGACATTATATTACGGCGATCGGTGTTTTTAGGTGTTTAACTCTGACTATCCAGTTGTATCTTATGGTCATAAACTTTAACTGCAAGATGTAGTAGGTTAATTAAGCCCTTGAATCAAGCAATTAATGTTATTAATGAAACAATTCAAATTCAGTTATTAACAGAACAACAATTTGAATAATATAATACTAATATTTCTTTACACTTTTTCTGTGAATCTAGGATGTGCGGGCTGAGGGCAAGCATCCACTACACTATGATCCTAAGTACCGCTCTAGCCACTCATACGAGGCCGCTTTTTCAGCCCGCACACGCAGTTCACGCTTGGGGATTTCGCTTTAACCAGACTGGTTGCAACTTAGCTTTAGTGACAAGGCGTTGGAATTTATAAAGCGAAAGTCGGGCGGTGTCGGCGTCCATTAGGTGACTCTTATTTTGTCTATTTAAAATCTAATTCAGTGTATTTAAAGTATAATTTTATTTACTGTCACGCCTTGTCTTCAAGTTAGAGCTAGGAAAAAAGTCGGACAAATATAAGAATAATAATGAAGAAGTTTGGCCGGAACTATTTTGGTTAATGAAATTCTTATTTTGCTCCCAGGCGGCCGTGCCGGGGGCTGATACTTACTGTTTGCCAATATAATGGGAAATTAATAAGATAAAACAAGTCAATTTATATTTGCCGTACGGCTCGGAAAGTGTGTTTAAATTGACGCAAACTCTTCAGGTGGTTAATTCTACAAAAACTTTTATTTGTAATTGTATTATACCCTTTAAATGTTAAATTAGATGAGTTCTAATTTAAACAGTTCAACCAAATAAGGAGGAACATGATAGAACAGAGTCATTTTTTTGTTGCGGAACGAGAGAGCATGAGTATATAGCATCTTCTTAATAGCGTTAGTTTAGGGGGGTTGTGGGTGTTAAATTTATCTACCTGGCAAGCGAATTTTATGATATAGACTTTTAAAAAATATTGCAGAGCATTGAATACATTTGAGCTAGTGGCATATGTTAAAGTTCGGAACCAATACAGAGGATAGCTAGGTTAGGACAAATTTTTTCATCTATAATTTTCCATGAACAAAGAGCTATCTGAAAATCTGCACATTTCAGGCTTGTTTAACTCTCGAATAGCTTCATAAAATTGTATTTTCAACATATATTCCGAAATAAAATATTAGGATTGGGCAAAAACACGGAACTATTGAACTGACGTTTTTCCGTTGATTATTTGTTTTTTGAGATTTTAGGGGTACGGTCGTATTGATTTTAGGGATCACTTTGGACGTCTCAAACGTGCCCCTAATTGCTAGGAATGCCTAGAGAAACAAAATGAGTAAAAAAAAAAAGCTCAAAAAAAAAATTCGATAATTTCATCATTTTTTGGAGAATTTTTCTGAGTTATATATTCTTTGGAACAATTGAAACTAATTTTCGACCAGAACACTAAATAATCAAAAAGCTTGCAGGCAGATTTTCTTCTCGGGCATCACACAAGCTTCAATTTTGATGGGTACCTTCGGACTAAATCCGACCGACATTTATATTGCCGAGTATTTCACTTCCGGTTTCACTTAAAAGTCGATTCTCTGAGTTGATCCAAAACATTTCAAAAAATCTAATCCGGTCAAAATACGAAAGTATTTATTTGTCTTCTTTCCCAATTAATACTGGTATTCTGAAATTTAACAGGGGAGTAGTACTTTGGAAAAGCTTCGAAACCGTTGCAATCTAGGCGGTTTTGGTAGTTTTAACTATACTAGTCCGACATTAAAATTAAATGACCAAAATTTACGAACACGTATCTGTTTACGTTGATCCATGGCAAGTTTGAGTGGAATGGTATGGCGAGCTCCAAGGAGGAGTAGAACTTTTGGAAAAGTTTTGATTAGGCGTTCTAGAACTACGCCGCATGGTAGAACCCGAGGGTCGCCGGCCAAAAATTATTCTGAATAAATCATTTTTGTAGATTTACGGGGGTGGGTGTCGGCATTTTTGTATTCGTGTTCAATCACGCTCAGATCAAATCTAGGAAGTTGTAAAAAATCTGAAGGAACAGTTTAGTGAGATCTATGCGTTCGTTAATTACGATTTAATCTAAGTCAACTTGTTTACATGCACACCACCAGGTGGTGGGTCTATTCTAGAGCACTAAACGTTTTTTTTTAAAATCTACTCTTCCTTTTAGATACCCCACATACAAAGCGTCTCAAAATTATAACACATAAGTCAGCGGATAAATAAGAAAAAAACTGTGGTCGAAGGATTTTTTCCAAGATTTTGCATTTTTGCTTCTACGAATCTCACTTGAAGCGCCGATTTTTTCCAGTTTTTCGGAAGTTCCAAACTCATCATCTTCTTAAAGACGAATGGTTTAGAGATAAAGCGTTTTTATGATCCTAGGTTGATAAATATTAATGCGGGTCAATGTGGTCCAAAGGAACTTTTTGATTATATTCTAGAATTCTAGGATATTAATTGACTTGGAGTAAACGGAAATGAAATTGTTCGAAAAAAGTTCGTGTGATGAAACAAAAGTTCACCGAAATTGAAGCTGAGATTTCACTGCTCTAATAAAATTGACTTACCAGGCTAATCAAATTGTTCAAAACGTGCGACTCAGGTCAAATTGAATAATTTAGGTTGTAATCGATTCTGGCTTAAAAATAATTGAATATTTTAGAAGTTCGATTAAGACTTTCGATAATTTTAATGTCATGCATCGGTTTTCGATGAGCATTTCACCGGATAAACATGTTCATTATATGGTGGAATACCGGTTTTATGCGGGCTTAAGGAGGGTGGGTGTCGGCTTTTTGGGTACCTTCACGTCACGCCTCAGATCAAATTAGGGGCAGTTTGGTAAAAAATCCAAGGATTAACTTATGTTTGTGATCCACCAGCTTCAGGTTAACGCATTTTACATCATTCAAAGTCAACTTGTTCATCAAAACGTACGAGGTGGTGAGTCTATTCTAAGAGGACTAAACGTGTTTTTTTTAAATCTATGCTTCTTTTAGACCCACATAGCGTTCTCAAAGATTTTACAACAAAGTAGGCAAATTGAATGAGAAGCAAGAAAAGTGATGAGATAGGAATTTTTTTCGATTTTTGACTTTTCTTCTAGAATTCACTTAAACGCGAGATTTTGTCAGCTTTTCCCGACTTTTCAAACTCTTCGGCGTTCTTTTAGACGAATCTTTAGAATGAAACATTTTTTGCTAAGGTAGATAAATAGATAATGCGGTAAACGTGATGAGAAGGACTTTTTGTGCATAAAGTTCTAGAATTCTAGAAAATTGAATGTTAAGTGAACGGGAAATGAAAAGTTCGAAAAAAAGTCTGATCGTAACAAACAGTACACCCGGCAAATATGAAGTTGAAGCATTTCACTGATCAAGAAAGTTGGCTTACAGCTGATCAATTTAATATTTTTAACCATCAGGGTCAACATTCGATAATTAGGTTCTACACCATTTTGGCTTAAAATAAATTTGAATTATTTAAAATTCGATTAAGACATTCTCCGATAATTTTAAATGTCATGGCTCAGTTTTCGGTGGGTCAATATTCATGCAATAAAAATGTTCATATCATGGGGGAATACCCGATTTTATGCGGGTTAAAGCAAAAAGGAATAATTCGAATTTTTGAAAATTCTAGATTTTTGTTCTAGATTGGTTTTTCGAAAAATTATAATTGCGACCATGAGATTTCTTGGGTCAACTTAGTCGTAACCGATTATTAATGTATCAATAAATTAATTCTATAAAGGGCTCAAAAAACCGACACCCACCCCTTAAGCGAAAAAAATATTCGGAATTCTTTGAAAATTCTAGATTTTGTTCTAGATTGGTTTTGAAAAAAGATAATTGCGACATGAGATTCCTTGGGTCACCTTTAGCATACGAATATTAATTTATTATAAATTATCTTAAAAGGCTAAAAAAAAGACACGCAGCTCGCCTTAGGCATAAGATCCACCAAATGGTATTTTCTCAATTAAGTTTCGAAGCAGTTTTGTATATATTCTGGTAGAGTGAGTAAAAAGTACATTTTTACGACTCGGTTACCCCTTAAGGAAAAGGTTTAGTTTCATAGCGAAGCCGTATGAAGTGCTAGAAGGCTGATTTTTTTGGTGCAGCTGAAACATTCAAGGCGTTTTTTCGTTTAGATGTCGCGTTTTTTTTCGAATTGAGGGGTCGGCGACCAATTTCTGACCTCTAATGCGGCGGTCAAAGTCAAGGTCAATCTCCAGTTATCCGTATAGACTTGAAAATACGCCCTCAAAAGATGTCCGAAGGGTCGATAGTCTGAATGAACCGTATTAAAGACTATGGGTCATAATGTCTGGAAAGGTGCTAGAGAGAAAAACTTGGCAAAAAAGGCATTGACCAGTTTTTCCTCGTTAGCGACCTTTCAGTACATTATTGACCCATAGTTGCTAATAAGTTCATCAAAAAGTCGACCCTTCCAATTATTTCAAGTCTATACGATGAACTTGAGATTGACCTTGAACTTTGACCGGTCATTAGAGGTCAAATATTTTTCGCCGACCCTTAATCAAAAAAATGGCTAACCGAAAAACGCTTAATTTTCACTGGCCAAAAAATCTAGCACTTCATCCGGCTTCGCTAGAACTGGATTCCAGACTACTTGTAAAATCACGAAAAATTGACCGAAAAATCGATTTTTTTTTAATTTTTGAAGAACAAAAAAAATCCTACTTCTTAAAATGACCAGAAAAAAATTCTCTACAAGATAGCCTAAACACATTAAAACCGATTTTTTATTTTTGAAATTCATTATTTTAAATCGTCATATATAATATACATGTATAATATATTTTACTAATTAGCAATATATTATATATTGCTAATTATTTCCAAAAATTTGTCATGAAATAAATAAAAGCCCATTTGAATTGCCTGCATATTTCAGACATTTAGCACCCACAACCCCATATGGAAAACTTACGCAAGATAAGGTTTACTTTATTAGGGTTGTATCTTTATGAGGTCTACAAAATATTTTAAACTCTGTTAAATATTACATTCGAGAATTGAGCTCATGAGCATTGTACGATAATGCACAATACGAACAATTTTTTTTTTAATTAATATATCAATGCGACCCAAAACGCTGCAAAATCTCTGAATCTGGCAGTGACGCGTAAGATCGCTTTTGGTGCGTTTTGGATGAAATAAGAATACAGCTAAGTTAACCCGTGTACTGTTTTTTTTTGGGAGCATACTATTCCGCCCGTCATTTCCAGGAAGCAA
>SCLH01002299.1:4497-18145 GCA_004367855.1 Oikopleura vanhoeffeni
TAAGAGAATAAAATCATTACCGAGAGGTATGCTGCTTCTAAAGCGACTCGAACGGAATAAATAGTTGCACAGAGTCTATTAGTTTATATATCCGTTTCCATTATATACAATATTCACGAAACATTCTGAATCGTAGTGTCTAAAAACTGTATTGACTTGAAATTTGATAAAAGTATCTACACAAAATATATTCGTACTTGACCTGGGAGATAAAAAAATAAGGAAATCGTAATCAGGTGACATTAAATTTTTAATACAATTATTACGAAAAAATAGTTGAGTTCATGTCGGAAAAATAGTATAATGCTATGGTAGCATCGGAAAAATACAACTTCCGTGGGCCAAATATAGCAAAAAAAACCAGTCCTTTTCACCAGCTTTGATACTTTTAGTGAGAAGTTAGAAAAAGGCAAAACAAGAAGAACGTTTTTTTTCCTTCGCCTTTGAATTTCGCAGATATGTCAAATGTTGAAACATTTCTATACTAGGACGATAACAAAAAAATACAGCTTTCTTCTCAAGAATGTCTGTTATAAGCTCCTGTTAACCGTCTCATTTAACCTGGTTGGTCTACAACACTATGGCTATCAGTAATCAAACAAATATTTATGACTATAAGAAACGTGCCAGTCCAGAGGATCACGTATTATCTGACTTAGCAGGAATTGTGATTTATTTCACACTTCCTATTCACTATGCCGGTAAGGAAATAGCAATTCAACAAAAAACTTCCATTTTGGGCTAAGACACCCCTTTAAGGGGAGTGGGCGTCGGTAATTGGTGAAAGTGACCCATTTCTATATATACACTACACAGTTCAAACAACGTAAGTGTAGAGAGATTTAAAAAACCAGAAGAGAAAACCAGGGCTATCAGCAAAATAAATATATATTTGTTTTTTTTCTAAACTACGCTAGCTAGCATAACTCTGAAGGTAAGTTGCCAGTACAATTCAGGAGGCATCTGATACATGAAATTACAACCGCTTTATCCCAAACATAGGAAAAGATGGTTTTAGTAAGGCGTCCCTAAAATCTCAACTTAAAAAAGTCCTATCCTATTCATTTCTCTATCATCTTCTATATTATGTACATATTAGACTTTTTTCTACCGCGCGAGGCAAAAAGTACCACACTGTGGACTTAAGTCAAGAAACGGAGTATAGACTTTTCTCACTAATTTATGATTTACACCTTCTACCTCATATTAGGCTCGAGAACACTTGTGAAATTTCTAGGTTATTCATGCTGAATGCATTGCTGTGCATCTTTAACTTTCAAATACCTACTTTTTTTGAACTCAAATTCAGAAAAAATCCCTTGGAGTTAGAAACTCAGTGACAAATTCCAGGAGAATGTGATAACAAAAAATATTAGGAGTAATTAAAAAAATCACTCTGAGAAATTTCTTGAATTCATCGTCAAGATAGTCTAGCTTTGTCTTATTTTAAATCAAAAATAGGCTACCATCACAACGACTCACGCTATAACATTATTTCAACCTAATCTCGTGAAAAAACGGACTTTTCCTTGAAAAAATCTCAAAATCCAATAATAAAATTACATAAAAAAAGTGAAATAACAACTCAGCAAGAATTCCAACAGAAACATTTGGTCTATCATAAAAAATATACGTAGAGAGACAAGAAGAATAATTCGGACGCCCACTCCCACTGCAACAGTCAGCACAACACAGCCTATATCATATAGGATAGAGGATTTCTTTATATTTTTATGGCAGTCCGTAATATGAAATATATGGTTGTAGTGTTTTTCAATATACTAATGGAGAGTAAACTCATAAGATGTAAAACCAGGCTCAAAAAAGTTTCGACTGGTACTCTTTCAATATGATATTAAAAAAATAGTATAATAATTCGCGGAAATATTCTATCGAAAGAGAGCTAACGTATTTTGAGTAGGAAGATTTTTTTCAGGAGCAGTTCTGGCCTTTAGGGCTTCCAATAAATATCAAAAGTGTTGTCTCTCTTAGGAAAACTTCTTATTCATTAATCCAGTTATAAGGTTCAAAAACGACTGTCGGGAATGCTTGTTAATATTAGAACGATTTGACAATTCCTGTCTGTATTTACCTTATTAATGTGGGTATCAAAGGCAAAGAGGGAAACTATGGTAATATAAAATTGAACGGGGTTGTTGTCGTTAAAACAAACATTTGTTGGAGCTCAAGAAAATACTTCTCAACTTCGACTTTATTGGAAATAAATTTATAAATTTGAAGCTAGAAATCGGATGAAATTCGAACATTATGACCAAGCGTGGTTCAAGAAATTGCAAACTTTTGATAGGAGTTAAAACCTGATTGGAAACCTATTTCGTATAAAATTAACGTCAAATTAACTGATTTTTTTGCATTATTCAAAAAAAGTTGATATCCTAGTGACAATACCCCCTTCGAGACAAATACCAATTCATGGAGGAGATATAATTTCAAGAATTAATTATATCATTATTATAAACCTGTTTCTGAATCGATGAAAACGAAAACAAATATAATGATAGATCAAAATACTCGTCTTAATTATGTGATTGTACTTTAAATATATTTTGTATAGAAAATCCTCATATAATTACAGGACGGTAGAGCCGTTGGTGTCCGAATTATTTTCTCGATTAAAAATATTAGCCATACAAACGCTTTCAAGATTACGAAATTAATTAACCACAAATACTTGCCAGGTTTTACGTAAAATGAATTAATATCAGATAAGTTACAATTTATTTGACATTTTACAATTGTAACAGAGAAGCAGAGCTTAGGAAAAGGGAATGCAATCCCCAGACTAAATTTCCATTACCCTCAACTTCCCTTTTGTCCTTATCCATGCCACCTTAGCTGTCCATTTGCCCTCCTACGCTGTCGATCAACGCTGTGGATTATCTTCCCCTCCGTCGGTCAGTTGAAATCCATTCCATATCCGCGGGGGATGCGAACCCGAAAAAAAGGGGTAATGGCTTTCGTTCGTTTTCTTCCTTCTTTAATTTTCTCATTAATAATACAGAAAATTCTTATTTTAATCTGGTATTACGCAAATCTTCAATGAATCTTCGAGAAAGTACAAAATTTTTAAAGAACCAGAACAATTTTCGCCTAGGATTAATGGACTCCTGAAGTAACAAAGATAATTGCGGTTTTTTTTAAAGGCAATGATTTCCAGCGAGGCACGAGGTTTTTCTGCGAAGATGGATGGAACTTGATATTTGGAAAATTCCAAATATGAGTTGAGAGTCATGGTTCGATAGTATAAATTGATACCGTTGCATGACGGTCCTTCGATTTCTTGAAACAGATACCAGTATTTCAAAAGTTTTTATTAAAACTTCGGTAAATTATCGTTGGAAGAATCATAAATTTTTGGATTCTTGTGTCATGTTGGTGGAATGAGCCCACTGATTTTAACAAACTTTCTCCTGGCGCGGACATTTCATATATTCCGCTTTATTTTTCTGAAAATACAAAAAAAGTAAAAAAACTCTTTGTGGGCAAATTATCCTTCGTTGTCTAGAATACTATCTCTCCCGAACATTACAGAAAAAATATAAAATTGTTGTTGGGCATAGTTGTTATGTTGTATAAACGTAGGCTCATCTAGAAAAGTGCAAATTTTGCTGATTTTCGACGCCTGAGTCGGGAAAGCTAGAAGATTTTCTTCAATAGACGGCAATCAGAAGAAAATTTGCACCTGTCAGAAAAGAGTGAGTCACGTGGTCGGGAGTATTTCCAAGGCGTACGTGGTTCGATTGGGCATGTAGAGCCGAGTTGGCATTTTAGTATCTAAAGATGATTAAAATTTTTTTCAAATTGAATCGTAGTTAAGTTGTTATATTGTGATTCGCATGTTGGTAATGATCGAGAAGGCGCGTGTCGATAAAGCCTTGCAGCGTTATTGCGTATCAAGTAAGTAAGCAGCGTCACACTGTAGTTTAATAAACCCTGCGTTAGTATATTATAAAGAACCGGTGCACTCGTTTATTGTTCAATTTAATCGTATTGTATTTCTGAGTCTTTATATTGTATGTATGAATACAGCAGGATTAGTTCTAGCATTAATCAGGTGTGATAGAAAAAATAAGATTGCTCCCGCGACAAAGCACCTGGATGTGTGTTGGATGAGGTTCTAGGAAAAGGTTGTTATGAATTATTTTGATTAAAACAAATTGTATCTTGAGCGAATTTGTTAGAAGAACGACAGCGAGCCATTGTAGTACGAGATTCACTCGTATCTGCAGGTTGTGCTAGATGAAATGTATATTTACCCTGTACACGCTTAATTTTTTATATAGTGAAGCTGACGGCGTGCGATGAAAGACTTGGTTGCAAAGTTGAATAGAATCAAAAAATTTTGGAAGAAATGTTAATGTGTTGTAGTTAGCTGAAGTACAGATCGGAGGCAAATAGCTGGAATATAGTTATTGAATAACCATTAAAAATCTAAATTGATTTTTTTTTCAAAAATTTTTTTATGCGTCTTTTAAAATCATAGTTTCGACAAAAGTCTGGGTAATGCTCTAGGGTGTTTTTGCGATTTTGCGAGAATCAAAACCGATTGTGAAACTTTGACAACAGAATTAGTTTCACTGAACCGGATAGACTGGCAGTATGTAACAGGTATGGTGGCAGTTTGTTGTATTCTGCGCACTGCTGTACCAAGTCAACATGTGCGTAGATGTTATTATTGCGTGTGTTGTAGTTGTATATAACAGTTCGATCTGAGTTGTGTTCCACAAAAAGCGCTTGTTGTATCGCTGTCGAACTTCGTGCTCTGAATACAGCGCAATTTTTTCATTTATTTTGTGGACACATCACTAATAATCACAGAGAGAACGATGCAAACTGTGACTCAAAGTCAAAAGCTGGAATTTTTGATTTGACGGGCATTAAATTTCCAGCCATCTGATTGGATATATTGGTCAGGTCGGTTCATCTTAACGAACAGTGTCAAAATACCATTCTAAAAGATCGGCGCAGGTCATATTTTCTTGGAAACAACGGTATTACAGCAGGGTGCCGACGAGGGTTAGGTGAAACCCACGGCTAAAAACGCTGCACTCGTCGAGAGGGGTGGCTCCGCAGATCGCCCACGAGCATCGAAATAAACATTTCGACCAGTCCGCGATATAGATGTGATTGTATGTCAGGATTCTGGTGTATAGGAGGTAATTTTTTTTTTGTTCAAAAACTTCTAGCAAAAAGGATAGGCGTTATCGCCGAAAGCCAAAAGATGAAAGGCAAGACTTCGAGTATTTTTATAAATAAAAGAATCATGTATATTTAATGTTCAAAATTGTTAAGGCTTGTATTAATTTTTATTGAATACTGCTACAGTTGATTTGTCCTAGAAACATCTGCGATACATAATTCCAGTTGTTTTCTAACATTAAAATCCCTATCATTATTTTAAGTCCATTTTTCACGAATACTATTTATATTTTTTGTTTGAACAAATCAAGTTGGAAGACGTTTCTGGAAGTATTATTGTGCTATAAGTAAGTCAGACAACCTACAGTCACACCATTTTCATTCGCAGTTGTGTATTTATGACGATTGACCGAATTTAATATTTCATGATTCCTGGAGTATAGTATGGTGTTTTCTAGAATAAGTTTGTTGGGTTTAATTACTGCTAGCATGTCCACCGATTATTGCGAACTTTACGAATAGAATGGGTGGAGTGTTCTCGAAAACTTCTCTTGAGGTGAATAAATATATTGCAATATGCGTGATCAAAATATAGCGATTTTTCGTTTTTTCAGTATTAAATTAATATAAAACAGATGCCAATCGGTAGTTTGGGTCAACGTCACTTATGAATGAATTACACACTTTTTGGAAAAAAAATTCAAATTACATTTTTGGCTCCAAACCTCGATATTTCGAGAAAAAAACCGTAAAAGTGGAGAAAAGGGATGCCCGTTGATCCACAAAAATATTTATTATCAATTAAGCCGCTGTTGAACTTAGTTTATACCAGTTTTTTGGTTGCGTAGGCTGTTTTGCGATATTAGCCGACCAAATCGCACCTTCTGCATTATGTTGGAAATCGAAGTTTTTTATGAATTATTGAATTTGGTATTTTTCTACGACTGGAAAAAAAATTTGCTCGAAAATTGTTTTTGCAGACTTTTTAGACATTTATAAAAATGAAAAAAAATTTTCGAAAATTTTCCGAAAAATTTTTTTGTCATTTTTATATTGTCTGAAACGTTTGCTAAAAATTTAAGAAATTTGTTTTTCCAGATGTAGAATAATACTCAAAAAAATTTCATATTCATAAAAAACTCGATTTCCAACATAATGCAGAGGGTGCGATTTGGTCGCCCTAATATCGCAGAAAACAGCCTACGAACTGCACGATTTTAGCGACTAGAAACACTGCTAATATCAACTAATTAACAAAATTACTTGTTGGCGTCATGAATGACGGTCATTTTCAAGATAAATTAAAATCAGAATATAAACCCTCTTTCATTACTTTTCAGTAATTTGAAAGAATTTCGAAAAAGAATTGATTATTTTTAAGAAGAAAATTTTGGGTTCGAATTGAAGCTTTACGGAATTCGTCAAATGTTGGGGAATTTTGAAATAACTTCCAACATAAAAATCTTTTTTTTCAGGATTTGCTTCATACATCAAACAATAACGCTCTAATATGGTAACAAAAAGTTTCCATCAAGACAAAAAAAATTACAAACGAAACAATTCCTTCACTTGGCA
This sequence comes from Oikopleura vanhoeffeni, assembly GCA_004367855.1. NCBI lineage: Eukaryota > Metazoa > Chordata > Appendicularia > Copelata > Oikopleuridae > Oikopleura > Oikopleura vanhoeffeni. Next base: position 11,233 of record SCLH01002299.1, read on the forward strand.
GGGTGTATCGGCTAGGAAACGCTACATCCCATTCACCATTAGCGGCTTTTTTCTTTTAGCTAATGCAAAAAGGTAGTGTCGTTTGCATCGAATGTTCTCCGAGATGGCTCATCAGATTTCAAAAATTCCAATTGTATCCGACAGCCAATGAGTTTGTACGTGCTCGAAACTTTATTTTAGAGACCAGATTTCCGGTTACGGTAATAAACGGTCAAATCTTGAAACTCCGGTTTCTCTAGAACTGGACTATATATATGGCTTTGATTTTTGGATAAATGAAATGACCATTGAAATTTTTTGGCGAACATCATGAAGGGTCAAATGTTGAATATGACACCAATGGGATCAAATAGCGAAAATGACTCATATGGGGTCGTGTTGCCATCAGTAGAAAGATATTTTAGTGCGATTTCAAAAATATAGTTGAAAATTTTTTGTGTAATATGACTCGATTAGAGACATAACAAGAGTTTTTGCTCCTGGAACGTTATAGCCAATTTCTCGAGAATGGACTATATTTCCGCAAAAAAAGGCCGATAAAGAGGATATTATAATTTTATTGTTGTTGAAAAATGAGCCCCAAATCAGCGGAATTCGCGATAAAAAAGAATTTTATGTTTAAAAATTTAATTTTGTTGAGAAATAAGCCCAAATAAGCCGATACACAAAGGATTGTATGTTTTTTATTTAATTTTGTTTAAAAATCAGCCCCAAATCGGCCAAAGGCCAATAAAAGTGGATTTTATGCTTATTTTATTTAATTTTTGTTGAGAAATTAGCAGAATTAGGAAAGTTTTTAAATTTCGAATTTGAATAAAAGTACAAGATTAAAGTTAATTTTAAAAAAATTGGCTAATTTGATAAGACTAATCAAATTTGGTAAAAAATTATCTAATTTTGAAAGAAAATTAACGAATTTTATAAACAATTTGATATTTTCTTCCAAAATTTGAACTTTTGTTTAAAAACCATATTTTAAAAATATTTCCAAACTCGAAAACATTCTTCGAATTTAAATATTTCGCAAAAAATAAATTTAATTTATTATTTCAATTTGCTTAAAGATTTCTTTGTTTAGCAATTTGACAATTTTCTCACAAATTTTACAATTTTCTTAAAAATTTGACATTATGCTCAAAAATTTGACAATTTCCTCAAAAACTTGACCAATTTAAATTAATTTTTTAATTAATTGTCAAATTTTCAATAATTGTCAAATTTTAATAAAAAATGTCGAATTTGAAATTAATTGTTAAATTTTTAAAGAAAATTCTCTCCAAAGTCTCTCAGGAAAGTTGTCAAATATTTGAGAAAATTGTAAAAATGTGTGAGAAAATTGAAAATTTGTGAGAAAATTGTCAAATTTCGAATAAAAAAATTTTTGAGAAATTTTGAAAAAAGAAAATTATTTTGTTGCGAAATAATTCAAAGTTCGAAGAAAGTTTTCGAATTTTTTTTCTGAAATTTGAAAAAACATCCTCAGATTTTGATTAAATATTTAAAAAAATGGACCATTTGAGAAAAAAATATAAATTTTGGAAAAAAAATTTATCAAATTTTTTTATAAAATTTGTTAATTGTCTTTCAAAATAAATAAAACTAAAATCCTTTTTTATCGCCTTCGGCTGATTTGGGCTCATTTTCCAACAAAATTAAAAATAAGCAAAAATCCCACTTTATCGGCCTTCGGCCGATTTAGGGCTCATTTTTCAACTAATTTAAATTTTAACATAAATCCCCTAGTATCGGCCTTCGCGATTTGGGGCTCATTTTTTAACAAAATAAAATAAAAATATTAATACCCCTCTATCGGCCGATTTTCGGTCGATTTGGGGCTCATTTCACAACAAATAAAAATATATATCCCCTTTATCGGCTTTCGACCGATTTTCGCTCATTTTTCAATAAAATTTAAATTTTCAATATAAATCCCTGCTTATCGGCCTTCGGCCGATTTGGAGTTCATTTTTTACAAATTTAGAAATAAAATCTTCTTTATGGCCTTCGCCAATTTGGGGCTCATTTTTCAAAAAAATTAAATTATAAATTAATATATCATGCGTGCCCTTTATCGGCTTCAGCTGTTTTCAGAATAAAATTTAACTTTTTTTTTGAAAAAAGTCAATTTTTGCATGTAAATTAACGCACCGTAAAATTCTACATAAATGCCTATATCTGGAAATCCGATCCTAATTAGTTGATTTTTGCACAATATCGATTGATGGACACCCTACATATGAGTCATTTTGAGATTTGACTCCATTGGTGTCATATGAAAAATTTGACACTTCATGTTTCTCGAGAAGTTGGCGATAACTGTTCAGAAGCAAAAACTCTTGTTTTGTCTCTATCGGGTCATATACACAAAAATTTTTTCGGCTCTTCATGATGTTCGCCAAAAAATTTCAAGACATTTAGTCAAAAATCAAAGCCATATGGATCAACGGACCTCAGAGTAACAAATCCTAAGTATTTGAAAATGCGAATCTGAGCATTTGATTGGTTGATCTTTCCTAATCTGACCAATGAAATCGGCCTTCCGCGCAATCAACGGTTTAAGATTGGGTGCTAATATCTTGCGTTGTTTGTATCATTCAAATAGTTAGGATTTGTACTCTGAGGTCCGTTGATCCATATATATATAGTCCAGTTCTCGAGAAACCGGGGTTTCAAAATTTGACCGGTAAACGGAAATCTGGTCTCTAAAAAAATAAGTTTTGAACACGTTACACTCATTGGCGTCGGATACATTCGATGCAACTGACACTACCTTTTTGCTTTAGCTAAGAAAAAAGCCGCCAATTGTAAGTCTCGAGTTCAAACTCATTGAAAACCATTTATGTAAACTTGATTTTTTCTAAATATATTAATTTTCTGCCAAATTCTTTTCAAAATTATGAATAAATGAAAAAGAGAGGGGTTCATATTCTGAATAATTTTTGAATTCTTAATTTTTTCAACTGTTAAGTTTTTTCAGATTTTCACATTTTTTTCGAAGTATTTTTAAAATTTGGTAGCAAAAAAAATTTTTGAAAATATTTTTGCGGGCGTAACAGCCAATTTTTAAAATTAAAAAAAAAATTTCGAAAAATTTTATTCTTTTTTTTTTTAAATTGGCTAAAACGCCGCAAATTTTTTTTTCCCGAAATTTTCTGCAACCAATTTCCAAAATACTTGAAAAAATTTGTGTTTTGAAATTCAAAAAATTTTTTTTATCTCCCGCCCACGACCCGCCGTGTCTCATTAATATGTAAGGATCAGTACGGTACAACTTACGATGAAAAAAAATTAGCTTCCGGGACTTCGGAGAGTGGTTTTGACCACGAAAAACCCTCTTTTGGTTAAATTTACCATAAATTGGAAAAATAACGTTTTTTTGCAAAAAAATATGCTCTCCACAAGAAGCGCAATAAAATTCCACATAAACCCCTATAATTGAAAATCGACCCAACTGGTCGATTTTGGCCGAAATTGATTGGTGGACATGCTAGTTATTACCATAGAAACATGTTTGAGAAGTCCGGAGTCGAACCCAGGTCACGGGATGAATCATCGGTTGCGCTAAACCACTACGCAACTGCTCATATAACTGACTAGACTATGTTGATTATGGCTGCGAAACCTTTCGCCCCAACAATATTTAAATTCTCCGCATGATACGATCATACAGGGGGCAATAACGGCCCTAGTAGCTTTAAGAGGGTCGGTGCATTTTGGACAGATTTGCACTTTTTTTTGTCTTGATGGAAAACTTTTGACACTTCAAAATTTTCGAATAAAAACTTTTGGAACACAATTTGTCACTTTTCAGCTACTTTGTAATAACATTTGTATGAATTTTCTTTAGATTGATTTTTTACTTTATAAATTGTCTTTTGAAATAACACTCAAAACCGCGCGTTTGCTTTCATGGTGTATAAATAACAGTAAAATTTATTATTGTGTTACTAAAGGAGCCTAAAATACGCTTTCGATACACGTCACGGATTTATTAAATTTTATTTCATACGATTTTTACGTCAAAAATCGAAAATTTAAATTTGTGAAAAAAGACGGAAAAAACGAAATTTACCACATCGAAAAAATATTTTTCTTCAGGAGTTTAATTATCAAATTTGACGCGGTGTTTGGGTCCGCTTATCAATTCGGCAAGTAAAGGTGTGATTAAATTTTTTTATTCGCGGATAATGAGGGCTTGGAGTATTTCTCCCGATCCGTAGTTTCTTTTAAAGAGTATGTTCAGTTATTAAACAAGGGCGAAGAAAAGAAACGGAAGACTATTTGTATATAGTGAAAGTAGCCATTCCGAGTATTTTCAGCTAAGGATTCCAGATAAATTTTGAACAAGAAATGGAAAAATTTTCAAAAATATTTCCAAATAGTTTCGACCGAAAATCCAAAAATGTTAATTGATTTTTCAAAAGCATATAAAAAATATGTGGTCAACTTAGCGAAAATTAAGTGGCCATTTGAAGAGTTTTTGTTGAATTTGAAACAAATAATGAAAATAAATTTGAACAAAATATGGCATTTTTTTATATGTTCGAAACTTTTTTCAAAAAATTTTGTCGAATTCGAAAAGGTTATTTGAGATAAATATAAACCCAGTGAAAAGTTTTTCATCAAGAGACCATATCCGTATCTGTCAAAATGCACCGACCCTTAATATTTTTGTGCGTATTTTTAACACTTTTTATTTCTATGTTAGCGATAAGTGATAGTCTTTTGAATTGTACCTTTTTTGTAGAAATCAGTTTGGAATTCATTTTTATTAAATCTTTATTTAATATATTTTGTTGAAAAAACTAAATATATATGCTAGATCCTAAATTCGAATTACTGGCGTAAATCAATTATCCAAAAAAGTAGTTTCTGAGGTTTCCAAAACATTTAATTTTGCATTTGTGAGAAAATTGACCAAAAAAATGACCCTAAATTTTACTCTGACTACCTGTTAACTAAATTATAAATTCTAGATCTTGTTTCATTGACCAATCAGAGCGTATCTTCCCCGACGTCCGGCGATATAGGTAAAATCCGGGTATAGGTGAAGGTTTTCAGCGAAAAAAAGTTTCACCTATACGCCGGATCCTGCTCTATAACGATGGTCCAATTATGGAAATGAGGGTGTTTTCTTCATCAATCAAAACTTAATTCTTCGATTTTGACTTTTTAAAAAGTTTTAAGAATGACACGACTGAAGCATTTCCTTGTTATTGGCGTTAGGTTGAAAATCTGAGAAAGTATGTCGAAATCAACTTCATATTTTGGGCCATTTTGACAATGGAATCGTATACTTTAGTTTAATCGCCGATCAGAAGACATAATTTGAAATTGCAAATTTTGTTAACAATTTAGTTTTTTAGGCGTTCAACCCTTCAAAAAAGCAAAGAATATTTTTCAAAAGAAATGATTTTTGATCTTTTTTGAAATATTTCATTCATTTTTTTGGCCGAAAAATACCAATAAATGACTTCTTATTTATTCCCGGTTAGCATTGGTTTTTGTATTTTAGCATTCATGATCTGTGTTGACAGGTTAATCAACACAGCGATTTGTTCAAATTTTGGAGCACAGGCTTCTGATAGATTCCGCAAAAATGCTCAGAAATAGGTTTTATGTGTTCAACAGTACAGCCAGAATCAAATGCGATCATTATAACATGAAAACCACCCACTCAGCCATGCCATCTATAGAAATTTCACAAAAAACGTGAAATATCAATTAGCGCCTTTTAAGGGGGTTGTATGGGCTGGAAAGCTTTTCAAAGGATCAATACACTTTTTATTCCTTCATAACATCTTATAAAATGTTAATGAAGGTAGTTCGTAATCTCTAAAAGAAATTTTTACATAGAATATTCGACAACCGGTAAATTAAGTCAACCCCGAGGAAATTTTTTTTTAAAGTTGTTATTTTCTTTCATTTAATTCAAAAAATTGATTTTTCTATGAACATGAATATTTGCAAAAAAAAACAAATGTTGTTTTTTTTCATTATTACCCTTAAAGTGCTTCAAAAATAACGAAAAGTGCCGTTTTTGCCACTAAAAATCGTATTTATTTTTCATCGTATCAATAATCAATTTTTATACCCAGTGAACATTTTTAAGGTAATTTAAAAAAAACAAATGTTGCTCCGAATTATAAATTACAGGATCTTAACTCCAGGATCACATTTTGAAAAGTTATTTTCAGAGCTCCTGTCATATGTCATCGTATCAAATTTCAGCAGTATCAAAAGATTCGCAATTATCATGTTTCTGGAAACGGGATTATAAACAATGGCCAAATTATTCACCGTTCTCGCGCAGGAGCAAAAATTGTTTTTTTTATTTTAGACACTTAAAAAAAATCTCAATATTTTTTTTGGAAAATTTAGAATATTTCTTTACAATTTTTAAAATTTATATAACTAAACAAGCCACGTTGAGATCGGAATTCGTGAAATTGAGTTGACAGCACTTCCAGTTCAATAGATATGGACTGCCTATACAACCCCCTTAACCCTCCGAAGCATATAAAAAAAAGTTCCGCCAAGGCATAAAAGTCTTTGAGAAGGCTATTTTTTGAGCTTTGTTTACAGAAAACCCTTATATGATAAACCTTTAAGTTTTCCTGTATAATCAAGTTGAAGAGTTGAACTTTTGAAAAAAATATATTATATTCTAGAAATTTTATGTTAAATTTTAGAAAAAAACGTTTGAAAAGCAAGGTTATTTAAACCACGTGATACAACGTCATGTTAGGCTCCAAGAAATGTATGTTCATCTTCATAACTGTGCAGTGCTTTATTCTACTCAATACTTTTGTCTGATTGACTTTATCTGTTGGGAATCCAAAAATATTTAAAAATAAGTTGAAAATATTCATGAAAAAATCACGTTTTTAAGGAAAATTTGTTAGTTTTCTCG
>SCLH01002299.1:22781-49074 GCA_004367855.1 Oikopleura vanhoeffeni
GCGATAATATCAGAATTTGATTACGATATAGAATTAAGGCCATCAAAATCAATGAAAATATCCGATTGCTTGAGTCGTCAATTTGTCGAACTGAACGAACTTTGAGTTACACGACAAAATTTAGCAGAGATTCAACAAGCAGATCCTATTTTATCGCTTGTGAGAAATTTTGTTTCTACGGACAGATGGCCTAACAATCCAGATCCTGATTTAAAACCTTACTTGGTAAAACGTGAACATATATACTTTGGTCGGGCTGGAGAACTGATGCTAAATGACAATGGGGACAACAAAACAATCTCAGCAGCAATCATGAAAATGGACCGGATAAGAATCTACCACGATAAAAATGGACACCCTGGAGGTGAACATGTGTCAAACAATTATCACGAATATATTTTTGGCCTGAAATGAGACAAGATATCGTCGCATATATCAAAACATGCGATCAGTGTCAAAAAACGAAACCAAATCTTCACCCAATAAGCCTCCACAGGGTGAATTTGAATTACCAGATGATTGCTGGGAGTTCATGTCTTTGACTTAATTGGGCCTCTACAGATGACAGATGAAGGAAATAATATGCTCTTACGGGCTCGGATATTTTCAGTAAACGCATTTATGCCGCAGCTATTCCTCAAAGCATACACAACAGTTACGGCTGCAATCCGAGAAATTTTGCTGTCAAATCCACGGAAACCCAAAGTTTATTTTGACAGACAATGGGTTGGAATTTACAAAGGTGACGGATTTGTGCTATAGCTTGGCATTAAGCACGGAAGATCACCAGCGTATCATCCGCAATGCAATGGAGCAGTCGAGAGAGCAAATCAGACTCTCAAAAATCGACTTTATGCATCAGAGCATATCTCGGATTGGGATTTGTACCTTGATGAGATAATACATACGATCAACTGTTCAACAAACGCAGTGACGGGAATGATCCTTTTGAAATTGAGACGGACATCCAGGGTCCAACCTACATGACACGATTCGCATAACGTAGTAAGAGAAAATATTCAAGAAAGGAGTCGAATTGCAAAAAATCGTATACTGAAAGAAAAGAAAATTCGAAACAAAAAATTTTCCAAACCGTCATTTAAAGCTTACGAAATTGGTAACTTGTCTTAATGCGCAACTTAGCTAGCAAAATACCACGGTTTCTTGGACCATTGAAGATAATAGAAGTGAGGGCAGCTGGAATATCTTACAACTAGAGCACGTTGAAACAGGAATTGTTTTTATTCGTCATTGTTCACAATTAAAGCCTTATTTCGATAAAGCCCCGGATATTTCAGTTGACCAAGAACAAGAGGACGTACATTCTTCAGACGATCAGCACGAATCAGAGAATGAAATATTTTTTATGGCCGAGGATGAAATTTTTATTCATATAGAGTGACAATTCGGTACGTTATCTTCATTTTCCGGATTATCAGTTGAAACACAGGCGTCACCCTCAACTTCACCTCTTGCTCCAAGCAAATCGAAGCCACATAAAGTGACAGAGTTTTGACAACACCACCAACGACAGCCAGATCAAGTGCATCCCTTTCACCTTCTTCAACCACTTCATCGGATATCAATACTGACGAAATTCATGAAAGAGCTGAACAACATGGTGAATCTACCGAACTTATTTGCCTTGCGCGGAATCGTCACAGATATCAGAAGAAAAATCGGATGTAATTACCCAGAACGCTCAAACTTCAGTCAAAAACTTGTCAAAGTCAGCCATCGTATCAAAATCAGGATTATCATCAGATACTTCAGTAGAATCTTCAGATGCAAATTCTGTTGAAACTTATAAAAAAGCAGACAAACTTTGTGATTTCAGCGAAGCTTTATCTTCACAGGATACAACTTCTCCACCTGATTTGTTGCAAATGCAAACATCTGGTGAATTGCGACCAGCAAAATCAATGATAGAATCAACACCTCAACCATCTTCTTCGCATTCTTCACAATATTCATCGGACATAAATACCGATGAAATTTATGACAGAGCTGAGCAACTATATAAATCAGACGAATTATGGTCAAGACCGTTACATTTATCGGGTGAAAGTTTGGATGAAATGTATCACAACGCTCAAACTTCAGGCATGAACTTGTCAGAAACAAGCAATGCCAATGTTTTGACAGAATCAACTTCATCATCCTCGGGAAATTGTTCCACTTTGCCGACTTATTCTGTGAAACCACTCCAATTTTCACAGGCAACAGTATCGAAACCGAATTCCAGTACAACAGCCGTGAAAAATGGCCCTCACCAATCTATAAATGGCCCTCACCAATATAAAATTTCGGATGCGAAAATATTACCTCTCAACTTTCATATGCAGAAAAATTTCAAATTCCAACTGCCTTCAGCTTTCTGTGAACAATATTCAAATTAGAGCCACAATTGTGGTTCTGGTGCCTTGGCGGAACTTTTTTTTATATGCTCACAAGGGTTAACTTACTTGAGATTTGAACCGTTATCACAAAAGTTATTTCCCCCTGACCATGTCTATTCCCATCAGAAAATTAGTCTCATATTAGGCAGACCAAAACGTGCTATTTATAGAATAGACTCAATTTGTGTAAACTCAAATACATATGTTGGAGTCTTCATCGAAATTCTTAGTCTGTAATTTTCTCTTATTCCGAATCCCGAATCCCTGAAAAATCTGATCCTTGGTTGATTCTTTATTTTTGGGAATAAAATGAAATAATGAAGCCCAAGCTCTATTGATAATAGTCTATTGCTCATGGCAATATGTCATACGAATTTGCTGAAAAATGTTTTATGGCAATTTTCTCGTCATTATATTAACTAAACTGAGTTACAGTATCAAATAAGATTGAGTATGGATTTATCTGAAGAAACCATACCGTACCTGCTTGACTTTGCTTAACAGTCACGAATAAAAGCTTATAGTGCCCTTGAAAACTGAAAATTGGCTGCAGTTTTAATTATTTATGGCTTACTTGGTTAAATAGGGTTTGATGGATTGGAAACTGAATAACTATTTGACGGGCCGTTTGGCCAGCTCAAATACTGTATTTTCTCAAAGTCTAATTCGAAGTCAAATAAGTCTGAAATGAGCAATTAAATTCTTGCTTTATTTGCGACCACTGTAAGCTGAGGTTACTTACGTCACTTTCGAATTTAAGTGAAAAATAAGATAAAAAATTATTTCAAAGAATATAACAAAAAAGAGTTTCTGGAAAATTTCACTATAAACAAATATTTTGATATTTTGAAATTGAAAAAATTCAGAAATAAAAAAAAACATCAACTAACTCCTGAAAATATCAGATCGGGTTGCCGTCCGATCTAATCTGATCAAGTTTTTTTTAAAAAAATGTTCTCAATGCGATAAAGTTTTATTTTTAGGTCAATCCGATCAAGTTTTATTTCGGGTTAATTATCCGAATCAGGTAAGATCCGGATCAAGATTTTTCGAGTCAATCAATCAGGTTAAGGGCCTCGGTGCATTTTGACAGATCTTCACTTTTTCGATTGTTTTTTGTCTTGATGAGAAACTTTTTGCCACCTTGAAATTTTGGGATAAAAACTTTTTCAAACACAAGTTGTCACTTTTTTCTTACTTTGTATGATCTGAATTTCTTCAGATTAATTATTTTTACTTTATAAATCGTCTTTTGCAAAAACACTCAAAAAACGCGCGTTTGTTTCAAAGGTGTCTAAATAACGGTAAGATAGTATTTCGGCTATATAGTTTTTCGGCTATATTAATTAAATATCGACTTTTCTAGAGTTTAATTCATTTTTGGGGGACAAGATTACCGGTAATCGCTCAGAAATATCATCTTACGTGTATGTGTATTAAAAAATTATTTTAAAAATTATTATTTTTTTTTTCAAATCAGAAAAATACCTCAAGGTTGGCGAAATTGCATATGAGATATTTAATTATTAAATTTATGGTACAAAAAAGAATGTCTGAAAATTTTGTTTTGATGATCTTATCATAAATTTTATGATTTTTATTGAACCGGAAGCTCAATCTCATAAAAATTCTGGAATTCTAGAAATGTCCAAAACTTTCAATTTTTCTGTGATATAGCCGAAAAACTATATAGCCGAAATACTATCTTACCTTAAATAACACTGTAATTAATTTTTCTTTTTTTATCATAAAGAGCCTTCAAATACGGTCCGTTGAAAATTTATTTAATTTAAATTCATACGATTTTTAAGTCAAAATCGAAAATTTAAATTTTTGAAAAAAAGTCGAAAAAAAACCGAAATTTTAGCACATCGAAATAAATAATTTTTTCATGAGTAAAATGAAATAAATTTTAAACGGTCGACAAGTTGGCTTACCAATTAAGCAAGTCTCGGTGAAATAAACAAATTTGTATTCCTGATTTAACCCTTGGAAGCTCCGCACAACTTAAGTGGTGCTGAAAAATTTGAATCCGCTGAAATCGGATGATAAAAAAGTCCGGGAAACTTTTTGATCAATCCCAACATAGAGTTTGCCACGAATAATTCAAAAATGGCAGTTAAAATTGTCTAGGACGCCTCGTTCGAAAATTATTTCATCTTACTTTTTTTGACAATTTCTCTCAAAAAACACTAAAATGCGTGCTTCTCGAACAGTTTAAACGATAGATAAAATCTGAGGAACTGAGTTTTTAGAAAAGTCTTTAAAGAATTTTTCAAAAAAAATTTCCACCGTCGGAACTCTTTTTATTTTTTCGTGAGTGATTTTTGAATTTTTGAGAAAAATTTGAAAAAAAATTTGCTTCGATTTTTTCGAAAGTAGGTTCAAATGAAAGCTACGGCAACACTGATCAGAAAGTTGGCTTACGTCGAGATAATGTTTTGAAGTTTTTTGGAAATAATAAACGTAGGTTGATTGTTTGTCTTTTCAATAACCTACAGTGCAAAAAAATCGGTATCAAAGAGCCTAAAAATCAAGATTTTAAGATAAAAATTATTTGTTTTGATTATTATCTTTGATGCAAAATAGCTATTCGGTAAACTCATTTTTTATTTTACTCAAATACCGCATGGTAAAAAATTGTGCTTTCTATTTTTGAATTCGAATTAAAAAACTAAGTAAATCAGAGTTGGTAACAAGTCAATTTTTGAAAAAAAAATATAATTTTTTTTTTTCGAATTTCAAGCCTGAACTCAAACTTTGAGCGCTTCTAGGAAAAAAGTGAGAGAACGTATCAAAAATCTTTCCAAATTAAAGTGTTCTCTAAAATGTCAATTAAATCTGATACATTGGAAAATAAGAAATGATATACAAACATGATGGCGATGTTTTTTTGGCAAGATGTGCCAAATTTTCGATTTTTTCGAAATTTCTAGAGTTTAAAATTTTTTTTTCAACTCTTTCAAAATTGAAATAACGACATAAATAGAGTGAACTTTTTTGAGAAATTTCATTTTCTTATCAATATTAGTAAGTCCAGGGATGTATTTTGAATTGTTGAAAACTCGTTTTTTGAAATCGTTATATAAGCGAGTTCATAAAATTTGGGAGATTAAAATGGTATTCAACCTAAAGCTGAGATTACGGTGGTTTTTTCGATATTAGTTCCAAGTCTGTGCGATGTATTGTTTGTCTCCATCACGCCCACGAAAACACCCTTTATACCGTCGGGTACGGTTAACGGCTCATGTTCAAATAGTTTTTAGAAATTAATCACTTTTATACATCTCAAGGTCACGAATCACAATGTGCAACTGTGAACATAGATCTCCACTTAATTCTCACAAAATATATATAAGTTTTAAAAAGGGGCTTATTTCTCCCAAGCACATTGCTGGAGAAAAATAAGTCCTTTTGAAAACTCAAATATCTTTTGTGAGAATTAAGTGAACGTTTATTTTTCCAATTGTATATCGTAGTCCGTCACTTGAAACGTCAAAAATCAATTCATTTTTAGAAAATATTATCACATCATCCTTGAAATGCTTTAAAACTAATTGCTGCTTCTACTCTCCATTGAGCTATCTCGTGATATTAACGTATCAAAAAATCACATGATGCCAATATTATTGAGCAAAAAAAAATTATCTACAATCTCGTCAAAAATATTTCATTTATTTATCTTAATTCACCGAAAATTATTTTTGAAAATTCCTCGGTTAAGTTTGATATAGGCAAAATGTAAAATTCTTTAGAAAATGGACATTACTTCCACGGAGGCTGCATGCAATCTCGGTTTTCAATAACTCGTAATCTCTCAGCTTGATATTCATCGTGAAGAAATTTTTAGTCAATTTCTCGAATATTACTATCAAATATTGGCTTACCTGCGCGCCATTAATTGAAAAGCTATAAAATCTACAATTGAAAGGGCAAAATTGTAAGCAATATAAAATTTAATTATGACATGAAATACCTTTATTCTAGTTAAATTTTGCTGGATTAAATTATTTGAATTGAGACTAGTCCTTTGGCTGGAATGTGAAAAATTGATTATATTTGCACGCAATCCGATTGTTAGAATAGTTATCGATAGTTAATGTTTGCGCTGCAATCAATTTTCTCATGTGCTGGATGGTCATAACAAGCCAACCGAATTTTAGACGTGGTTGAAATAACGTACTGGCCTCCACAATCCCCTTAACTCCCGAAAGCTTTGAAATAAAGTTCCGCAGGCTATAGATTTCAGGAAGGTAACTTTGAGCGTTTCTTGCAAAAAACTCTTATCATATAAACTTAATTTTTTTACTTTATGCAAGTAAAGATGAAATTCGAAAAAAAAATCATATTCCAGAAATTATGTTTAATTCTAGGAAAACTTTCTGAAAACAGGTCATGAAAACGGATACTACTCATGGAATAGGCTTCAGAAATGTTGATTACCCCGTGCTCGTATATTCCTAATTTTTATGACACTATATGTTGGATCAAGAATTTTCTAAATAAGTTAAAAATATTTATGAAAACTACGTTATAGGAAAATTGGTGATTATACTCGATTACTAAGATTAAATGTGATTAATTAAACAGTCAATATTAAACAAATATGTACCTTTAAGAACAACTACTAGGAGTTGATTTCAACAAATATATAATTTTGTTCAAAACATACCATTTTATCTTACTCATTATCAAAATAAGATATTGTAAAGAATTTTCACTCAAATATCCAGAAGGTTAGTTATTCTAGCAAATTGTACTCATAAAAACTTCCTAAAAACCTAAACTATCTGAAAATTCTAATTAAATTCGGCACAAAAAGTATTTCCTTCGAAAAGTAAAACTAAAGCGAACAAACGCTTCATAATGTCCATAAAAGTTGAACTAGTAAGGTAGAAAATGTAAGAAAATATTACAGATTCCCATAATGAACAATTGTCATTTCAAAATGGTTTCATACCAATGAATCATTAGGAGAAGTTTCTGCGGTCCATTTCCTATCATTTTGGCTGAATAAAGTGCGGCTTAGCCTTCCATTAGGCTATAGTGAATCAAACGGCGCCTCAGAGTCTAAATCCTAACTATTGAAAAATGCGGAAAATCTGAGCACTTGATGGTTATCTTTCCTAATCTGGACCAATTAAATCGGCCTAACCCCTATTTCCACGGGTTGATGCGTGCTCATTATCTTGCGTTGTTTGTACCATTCAAATAGTTAGGATGATAACTCTGAGGGCCGTATCCATATAACTGGGATAGACCGCCCAAAAAACGCCCACGCCCTTTTCAAGATACGACAAAATGTGGCAGATGTTGCGCGCTTGCCGCAGAAAGTTAACCTCGGTGCGAGTCGCGAAATACTAACCAGATTCTACTCACATTTATAGGGTCATTAGAAATACATCATGCACAATTAATATACTATATAATTAATAATATTAAGTATTTAAACAAAAACGTGAAAGTTCAAAATTCAAATTTAAGCCAATAATTGAGCAAACATTTTTAAAATGTTTAACAAATTAAGAAGCAAACCGGTTTCGGTAATAATAAAAGTATGGATAAACCCGGGCGAAAACGGCGAATCTTTGAAGTGGTGCCTTGTCAAATCTGATTAATATAGTGAAGTTATCTTTAGCGCTTAAACAGCTGTTTTTTGTGATATATATAAGTCATTTTAATGACCTAAAATGTGAACTCCCGCTAATAACAAGCTGCATCGCGCCGATGTTAACTTTCGGGCAGCAGGCGCGGCACCATCTGCCACATTTTGTACCCTATATCTGAAAAGGCGTGGCGTTTTGGTCCCTCTCATAAACTCGGGGGATTAAGCAACGAGGATTGGCGGCCGCCTCTCGGCCAAAGCTATTCCTGTCTAGTTCATTCTATCGTTTAAGTCCACTCATCCGAACGATATAATGCTTTATATAAATTACACCTCCATTTATATTTTGGAAAAAACTGTAGATGATTTGATTAAATCGATTTTTTTCTTTTCTGATATCTCGACAATTCAAGCATCTTAAAGCTGCATTTCGAATGCGAATATTGAAAAAAAAAATATATGCGAAACTTCTCTAAATATTGACAAAATGTATTTTCAATTATTTTAGAAGTAATATCTATGCATAAATTTTGAAAAATATTCGAATTTTTGAAAATTCTAGATTGTTCTGATTTGAAAAAAATAATTGCCACCATGAGGATCCTTGGGTCAACTTCAGTCATAAACGATATTATTATTTTAATAAATCCTATAAAGGCCTTAAAAAAACCGACACCACCCCTTAAATCAATAATTTAGTATGCTTCAAGAGAAACGTTGAAAACGTTTACAGGAAATTTTATAAGGATTTATAACATTGGATATCTCCAGATACAGTATTTAGAATCCCTAGACGAAAATCAGCTTCAGCTTACCTCCTTTGAAAGAAAAGATTCCCGAATTCAAAAAGAGTTAAAACCCGAACCGAGATTGTAGCATATAAAAAAAACATGCAAACAATACGACGACTTGCAACAGAAAAATTACTCTTCAAGAAGAAAAAGACTTTTCCGAAAAATGAACCATCAAAATGAGAAATCAATAATATACTCATCCTGTCTCTCACTTAAAAAATTATTCTAAAAATTATTTGCAGTAATACTCCTAAATCAAACGAAATATCAGAGAAGAAAAAATTCCAACAAACCATTGAACCACAAATAAATAAATAGGGATTCAATTGAAATACATTTTAATATCAAATAAATAATAAATTAAGATATAATAGACGTTCGCATTTATTGCATCATCAGTATTAATTTGACTTAATGATTCAGAAGTACTTGCTGGCTTAAACCGAGAATTTGGCGCACTTTCGCACTAATATATATAATTGTGATCACAAGTTTTTGAGGAGACAGATGCCTCGAAAGGAAAGCAGTGCGCGAATAATATGTTGGAATTCATCGCGAAAAGTTAAATTGAGAATTGCGGGCTGGGTTCAATTAGAGTATTTAAAAACAATAATATAATTTTGATTTCGGAAATGAAAGCAACGTTCACTTTTCATGCAGCTTTACAACAATAAATATTGTGTCAAGAATTTCGAAAAATTTAAAATGGATCTTTAAAAGGTATCCAACAGAATTTTGATTTTAGTTCGAAAAGCATTAGGGTTACCGCAAAAAAAGCATATATTTTTTTCAAATTTCGCAGAACTTGGAACATTTTGCCATTTCAGCTTGCACCTGCTGTTAACCTCACTTTATATTTCAGAGTCGGATCTTCATTTTTTCAAATTTCCACCTTTACACTAAAATTTAATCGCAAAATTAAAAAAAAATTGTAAGTTTATCTACCAAGCGTTTTGATAAATAAAAAAAAGCGTTTTGATAAATAAAAATTTATTCTTATTTCAATAATACTCATAATAACCTTGTGAAATTGACAAATGAAGAAATTTTTTTTTGATGTAACACGCCATAATCTTCAACTCGTAGTTTTAAAAACTGGTAGACTAGTATCTCTTTATTTTGTCCGCATAACCACGCAACTAAGCAATATGATAAAGAAGATTCGTAAAAAATGAATATTCTGGTGACTGAACTCATGGCAAAAACCAATTCATGGCTTGAATCTGGGAGTCGCAGATGTTGAAATGGCTTTGAATTCGCCCACAGGATATGTGTCACAATATACAACTATGATGTTTAAGAATGATCATGATATTCATTTTTTTATGACTTTTCTGATGTGATTTCGAATAGTTGCACTTTGATTAAAAAACCTATATCCTTTTTGATATTTCATTATACAGTTTTGGTTAAAAATTGGATCAGAACCTGAATTTACTGAGAAATAATTGTACTGATTCATAGTCATGAAAAGTAATTTCAGAAATTTAAACCTCATTTTTTGAGTTTGGGCTGAATTTTGTCCCACAGTTCTGCAAACTCTAATGAAAGCAACGAAAATTCAGCTAATAAAATGATTATTCTCTTTATTCGAGCCCCAATAGATCTGATTCCGAGTTATAGTCGTGATTCAGACAATTTTAACATAAAGTCAAACTGGTTTATAAATCGCTTGATTTAAACCACTGAAAGCACTTTTAAAATGTAGATAATTTTTCTTTATTTAATTTGGCGTCAAATACGAACAATTCACGGAGTTAACTGCCTGGATAGCTTATGAAATACCAGGTGCCCACACTTTTAATAAAATATGAATTACTTTTTCAAAAAAGCAACACATGGAAGCGGATTCGTCATTTCAGATTATAAAATCTTGTATTAATCGTCAATATTAATTGAAATTTTCGTTGAAATGACGATTTGAACGCGGGCTAGATTCCTGCTTTGATATTATTTCATATTATCGTAAATGCAGATAGGTTGAATCTATCTGGGACTCAACAATCAATTTCGGAATAAGTTCTGGCTCAGTTTTGGATCTTTTTAATCTGCTTTTTGATTAGCTCAAAATTTATCTATATTCTCTGCTTTGATGCGGCTTCTGACATATTCATGAATAATTTAATTTAAATTTTCGTGAAACGGGATTTGAAAAAATTACTCAGTCCGATTGATTGGAAGCGCACGTCGAATACCTGAAGTTCCTTCACTGTTTTTCCGCAACTCAATCTTTTATGCTAATCTGAACCAATAGAATCGCGATGTTATTAATAAAAATTTTGATCATGTCGTAATTCTCAGGTATACCACTCTACTCATTTTTTTGAAAATATTAGGTTATCGTTGCCTATATCAATTTGATAAATCGATTGGTTCACTCTGATTGCTTGCTGATAGTATCGTTGTACCACCACCAATTTGAAGACAATCATCGCGATCGGAACAATGGCCGCCAGTATCTCGTTTTCGTACCTTTTGCAAATCACTTAATTAATAAAAGACGAAACCGAAAACGACTTCTCGGTACACAAAGACCTGTTATCAATTATCGAAACAGTCACACTTAACAATATAAAGTGAATAACCTTACACCCATGCGTCGTATTGCTAAAACAATGGCGTGACTACAGCGTGCCTGCTTAAATTCATGTGAAGTGATATCAGTATACTATGATGCCCGAATACAAAAAAAAAAAAGCCAATGGGGACTGAACCCACGACCGTTTGAAATTTAAAGTCCACGCTCTGCACCGACGCGCTACAGCCACTGACCGTGGCCACGTACTTAACAGTAACTAAATAAAATTCGCTAATCTACCTCATCTTTCAAGCCAACCGTTGCTGTTTCCAGAGCTCAGCAACGTTCGCCATCCGCAAATACTGAAGTGAAAATTAAATAGATTATTCAATACATATAGTTCCCTATTCATACTTATGAATATACCAGGCCCTAAACGAAGCGTGATGGTGTAAGTAGTAGCGCTGTTCGCGGGATATCACTAAACGTGAATATAGAATTATATTCGGTGGAGCTTTTCCCGCATGACGAAAGTGTTTTGTAGTATTTTAGACGGCGGTTAATAACAAGACCTGAATTTCAAAACAGATAAAACTAAAGGTGAGTGAGATAAAAATTTAAAATAATTTATCTCCTTTAAGAACTTTAAAATACGTTTAACCAATGATTTTTAAAACATGTTTGTTTTTACTTTATACATTGTACCAAATGTAGTACCAATATACATATTGAAAAAGTACTAAATTAACGTCTAAAAAATTCCAGACAACTCAAACCTTTTGAGACTTATGACACTTACATAAAAAGCGAATAAAACACTTAAACGAAATAATCCAAAATAAGGTTTAAATATCATATTAATCAATCCTATATCTTGAAAAATAAGCACACGGATCCTATTTTTGAAAATAATCATTATGTTCAACGCACATTAAACAAGTGTTATATCTCACAAATTCTCGCGTAACTGAGTAACTCATTTGGACTGAGCCAAAACCTATTTTAATTGAAGGGCACGTGATCGTTTTGAACTCAGTGTAATTGAAAAAACTCAAAAATCTAAGAACATCTTCAACTATTTCAAACGTATAAGCCTTTTAAGAAAAAACATACCATTTTGACCTACTTATATCTTGAATACGTCACGTATCATTTTGGGCTTGTGAATGAAAAAAATCTTTGATTTTTCTCTATAACAATGTGAGTTTATTGGTGATCAACAAAATTTTGCAAAATAAAATAAGTACTGACAACAGAATAATTTTAAAAAAGCACAAACGTCATTTGTCTGCAATAACGATACTTCTTATACGACTTCACAATGTTTAAGCGTCGTAAATCATTAATGTGATGGCCACTTGCCGGAATTCGAGCACGAGTTAACTCGGCACTACCAAGAATATTAATCATCCGACCACCTCACGACTAGTTGTAAAGTAAGCATCTAAAAAGATCACTTGCTATAAATCTTATTTAACAAATAGGTTTAAGGTTGACATCTGCTAATGCCCTTAGTGTGTTTTATTCAAATTAAATGAATTATTCAACTTAAAAATTCTTACACCAAAACAGAATAAAAAATAAGTTCTCTCACATTAAAAGAATCATTAATATTATAAGTTTTCTTTCAACATCACAAAAAGCTGTTGAAAAACCAAAGAGTAACAAATGAGTAAAATTCTTAATACTTTTAGGAAAACATTTAAATTTGATCCAAATTTGTAATATCATATGTAGTCAAACAACAGATTCAAACATTTTTCCAACTCTTCAAGCCCGATGGTCAAAATGCCTTCAGAACGAAATCGTTCACCGACTTAATAAAGAAGTGGTCGAAAAGGAATTCATGAAAAAAAATGAATTGCAAGGTTTTGATTAAAATCTCATACAAATAATTCGTCTCGAATGGTATATTGTACTGCGAAGCCACATCAGCACACAAGGGGTCCCCCATAATATAACAGCCCTAAACAACCATACAATTGGAGGGTAAAGGGTCTCGAACCACATCGAACACCTTAGGTGTTACAGATCTGGTTTGGGCGTTTCCCCCATATAGACTGCACAACACAAACCACAGTACAATTGCGGGGGGGCTTTAGGGTCCCTAACGTTGCGAAGCCCACACGGGGAACACACAGGCAGGTTGGGGTGACAAGGATAATTAAACTATTAATACTTAAAACATTCAAATTAATCCAAAAGTAATCAATTAGTTATACAAACAACAGAATCCAAACAAATTATTTTTAACTCTCAACTCCCGATGGCAAAATGCTCCGAAAGCGAACGGTCCACCGAATCTTTACTTTATTGTAAATTCGTGTAAAGTAATCATGAAAAAACAAATAATGGAATTGGAATTTTTGATAAAATCTCATACAAAGTATATGTCTTCGAATGGATGATCTGACTGTACCGTCCAATCTTGACTCTATATAATACCACACTAGGTGCGACAGGTGTGGTGAGGCTAGCGCTCCATATTACGAGATAAAGCAGAGTTCCTTTGTTATATTATAAACTAAACTATAGATACCATTCCGTATAAGCACAGAATTGAAAAAAAAATCTATATAAAAATATAAGATAATTATTGAACTCACCTATAATGCTCAAATCTTAAAAAATTCTTAAAGGGGGGGTGCCAAACTACGGAAATGTAAATCACATTTCCAGAGGCGAAACGTCAGCAAAAATGTAATTTTCTTACTCCAAAAAGTGAATCACCTCGAACGTTTAATTTTCAATTCCTAACACTAACTATTACTGAAAATAAAAAACCACTTTCACTGTACATCATTCAATGAAAACCTGACGTTAGAAATTTTTTGAAGGCGATATTCATAAACTCCAGACATTGTCGTGCATGGCCGCTTTAAATCTGTTTGATTATGCACATTGAAACATTTCCCTTTTCAAATTTTTTTTCTCATAAAAAATGACAAAAAATGGCAAACTAGAGAAAATCACTTTTGAGATGGAACTGACCTCAATTCGTTTTCATATTGGAACAATCACCTAGTATAAAATAAATGCCGTCTATAACCCACAAGCTTGGAAGTTTGCGAGAAAAATGATTAAAAATGATCGCCAAAGACACTAACCGGTTTGTGCAAAGCTAGTTTTATACCATAATAGTTAGAAATGATAACGCGCGACCATCCCATTAGTGACCATCGAATTTAGTAGAAACAGAAAATAAATACGTGATTCGGCTGATTTCATAAAAATCGAAAAAAAGTATAATAAAAAAATTTCGACTCGATTTGCGGTAAAATTGATAAAGTTCTAAAAAAGTCGAAAAAATGAAAAAAAAACTTTTTAATTTAACACACGGTCAGAAAACTACGTAACATCCATGAAAAAAGTCTTTGGTTAACTAACAAATGAATGAACATAAATAAAAACCATGGGCAAAAAGAAAATAATTTTATAATGTTAAATTAAAGAAATTTATCCGACTTTCAAGAATGAAACCGAACTGAAATAAATTTCCTGAAAAGAAGCGACAAATAGATCTTTTTAGCTGCTAACATATCAATATCGGTTCAGCTAACTATAAAGAACATAGAAAAAAAACTGACTTATTATGTGAGTAATGATATCCCTTTGTTCACACTTTTGTAAACCGGCCAATCTACCCATTGGTTGTTAAGTGAAGTTTGTGTAAGGTAGCCGAATAGTGAAATTCGGTAGTGTCTATTCTTTAGAAAGGGGCCATTTATTTTGGTGCGCTCGAGGCCCACGAGCAACCTTACACACGTAGCTACAGAAATGGGCCCGGTCGAGCCGCCACCCAAACTAAGGCCCCTCTAAAAATAACCACTTACCAATCAATAAGCGACCTTAAACACAACACTTAACATAACGAACAAATTGGCTTAGATTGGTCGATGTAACAAAGTGTTAACAAGTGGATATACCGTATATCCTAATCAACTTTTGTAACATACCCGCCTGAGGAGGAAACCGTATTTTGTTGCAAGCATAGACCAAGTTATTGCACAAGAAGTGGAAAGAGATATGAGAACCCAGTTTTCGACAAGTTGATCGGCAGCGCCTGAACGGATAGAGTGAAAATCCTCAAACAACACAAATAATTATGCATCAAAAAAAGTTGTGTAACTTTATAAATTATTCCGAACTCGCAATTTTATTAATTTTTATGATGAGGTCTAAGAACGAACATTCGTTGGGGACTTAAACTGATACAGTGGAATGGAAACTTTAAAAATTTAATTGATACCGAAATACATTATATGAGATATTTCCTGATTCACTCTGTGTTGTCTATATCCGGCCTCCGTAAGCTGCATACAGCAACAGCTACTTCTAATGGAGCGTGCATATTAACAAAAGTGTGAATAGGGTATTAAAAACAATGAGATTAAGATTCGAAAAAAAACAGGACTGCGCAAACCGAACCTTAAACCATATTTGAAATGAAGTCATAATGACAAGCTTCCGAAAAGCTTAAGTGGGAACGGACGACAAAAAATTGAAATTGGACATGATTTTGAATTTTAAAATTTTCGCGGAAATTCGGAGACAACTCATAGAATGTACCGTAATTAAGAAACCCCTACAACTTTCCAGAATGATCCCGGGCCGTATATTAAACGGGTAGTGGTGTTGAATAACGAGGATGGCCGAGGATTCCGAAAGTGTGAAAATGGGTCCATTATGTCAGTAAAAATTAAAATCAAAAAATTCAGTATTGCGAAACCAGTCTGTAGACCACACCATCGGACAAAGTCGAAGTGGGCCACAAAATATACTGACAACAAAAAAAGAAACACCATATTTTGATAGTACACAGTCAGATGGTCGACACAATTTGCTCGTTGATCTCAATTTGTCGAAGTTGATCTGATCTTTGAAATATATGTTCATTTTCACATTTCCCGACCCCTGAGAAAAGAGCGCATATCTGAGCGTTGACACGCAGAAAGAAATGAATTGTTAAGAAATCTGGTGCGAAGAAAAGAACCGATATGTAAAATAGTGTTAGAAAACTGTTCTCCTGGAAGTTCGGCAATCGCTTAACACCACCGAAAACAACCGTTGACAAACAAACCGGTGAAAAAACCAACTAGAGAAACCAACGTGACCAACCCACTGGGACAAATACGACCCGCTGACAACCAGCTGTGAGAAAGCGCTGGAAGGAATACACCGAAAGGTGACAGACCTACTAAAGCCAATGAATTGGAGAATCGAAATAAATACCAAATTTAAGTTGATCGGAGAACATAACATGGAAAAGCGAATTCGGCAACAAAATGTAGTGCACGAAAAAACTTCTGTTTTAAAAAGTGTTCATAAAATCAATAATAAACAAGCCAACAAAGTACAGTAATTGTGCTGTTTCGGGAACTTATTCAACAATCCGGGGGGGGGTCCAAGTGATTTCATTGTTAACCACTGTAAGGGGTGCCATAAACCGCAAACGGAAGCATAATAACTTCGACAACTTATAAATCAAGTCTCAGTATACTGTTTTCCATGCTATTATATGTTATCTAACCGATATAAACTCATTTGCGGCTGAATAAAATTATTTTATCCATTTCCTAGAATATTGAGTTCAGTTTTTCATGTTTGAAATCCTAAACATTTGAAAATCAAAGAAATTATGAAAATTTTCCGGGGTATTCGGCCAAAATGTTGTCTGTTCCTATATTGCAATCTGTGACAAGGAACGAAAAAGCTATTGACTTTTTTTCAAAACGCCTACAGATTTTCTGACAGGCCGTGTTAAGAAATAGAACGCTATTTTCCACTTCTGTAGCATTTATGCGAAATAGATAGATATTGCCGCAAATCAGTGTCCAAATTTTAAATTTGTTGTTTTGCCGAATTATCAAAAACTATCAGGTAGAGATCCAACAGATATCTACGCAAACTACCGAAAAGATGCCGAAAGCGTTCTTTCTCACTATAAAATGTAACTGCCTCATGCGTATTCTTATTTTGACCACGAAGCGGTGCCAAAACGCCAAATTGTGTGCGTTTTCCGCTCTCTGCCGCCGGTAGTGTGGTTGGTGCTACTTCGTTTATTTTAAGAGTTGAGAGATGGGACAATTAGGCCTTAACGAAAAAAGCCAAAAAAAGTCGAAATCAAAGTGAGGGAATTGTTGTCTATACGTTCGAATGTTTTTTGACGAAATACTAAAATTCTGTCAGGGAACTTGTTTTTAGTGCAGCGCTCCTCGTCTAAGCAAAAGAACCGTAGTTCAGCCACTGAAAAATGGGCCCAATGACGAGTTTGAAGTTAAAATTGTGTCATTTATACGTAAAGAAATTCGGTATAAATTCCGATTTTTTGATTGAATAATCATTTCTGCAAATTACTACACTCGCCTTCAAGTTAAAGACACTACAGATTATATATGACAAGAAATCATATGTTTCAAAGTTATTTATCGTTTGAGTAATTCCCAGTTTTATTCTCATTTAACTCTTGAAGACAAATGTGGATATAAGTCCTACATTCCTATTTGAAAAATCTCTGAATTGACGATTCCAATGGGACCTTTCGACACCCCGACGGTTGCTAAGATGCATGTTTTCGTGGGGCACCTGCACAGATTGGGAGATCAAAAAAGCTTGTCAATATCCTGGTATTGCATGTTGGCTGACTTTGCATCAACCATTTAAAACATTAACGATTAAAACGACTACATCAAACTTGCATAAGAGGCAGGGTTTTTAAAAGGGATATCCCCGACTTGGATTTCCAAGCCCATTTTGCTTCCCTATCTTTTGCTTAAACCTACGCAAAAAAGGATTGAAAACCCGACCGCAAGAAAACCAATCCCTTCCACACCTGAAGTTAAGAAGACAAGTAAATTTAATATATCTATGTACGCAAACCGGGTTGATTGATAGCCCATCGAAAACGTTCAAGTCTCGGATAATTGGTTCTGTCAAAAAAAGAATTCGAGCCACCTTATAGCTCAAGTCCAATGCGTCTCGAATCCCACTATGTTGTCAAGTGATTGCTGAAGTGATCACACGTTCGACAACTTTGTGCGCTAAGTACGCAGCTGCCACCCTGCCTATATAAATTCACCAAGGACAAACAACGGAATCACATCGCATTCGAACACCGCATAAAATAGAAAGCATTTGAAGATAGACCTATGTTAGAAAAGATAATATTTACTTAACGCAGTACAGCTGTACGAAGGTAGAGCTGTTTAGAGAATACTCTCTTTTACATCGGCTAAGGTTTTTTAAATCTTGTTTAAGCGAGAGGTTTGCTTGCTAAACTGAATCAACGTCGCGCTCAAAAGCAAGATATGCCAAATGATGGGAACCAGAGATTTTTGAAGAGCCTTTAACAGATCTGCGATGACGTATGAACATACATCTTCCTTCGGCCCGTGATAAACAATGTTACTCTTAACCAGACCAAGTAAACCAGGCATGTCGAAACATTCTTGCAGGTTTGTTAAAGAATCTTTTCATGTAAATTAAATAGACCGAAAAATATCGACGAGGTGAAGCTTTTAAAACTGTTTTTCTTCTGATAATAACTAAAAATCCGTTCCCGAACCCTATATATAATACCTTCACCAACCCTTGAACCTGATTGACGAACCTATTGCAAGATTCATAAAAAAATCAAAGTTCTGAATGTAAAACACTTTCTATTTAAAACTTTTCCTACCATTGTATGAGAATAAAGTTGAATTGTAAAAGAAGTCTGAACATGTAAGTCCAAAATTGTTCCGATTAAAAGCAATTGTTCGAAAGATGAAGTTAACTTTTCAAATTTTTGGTTCATAAATAGCCGTGATTACACGTCAATTCAGCAATCTCATTTCCAAAAAAAACTCGAATTTTCAACTGTTTATTTATCTCTTAAATTTACTCTCCACTTTTAAATATTACCGTCTGTCGTCACGAACAATACTTCTGCAGTCCAGGGCAGTCAAGTGGACCACATTGACAGCATTCCGCGCGCCTAGGTTCACTTTATCGTTGATCGTCATGTCAAAATTGGAAACGATATCACAAATAATTAATATATTGTATCTGTTAATATTTTGGATTGAAATAATATAATATATCTATACACTTACGTTTGTCAACCAAATTTCAAGAAATCCATAACGTACAAACTATCGTATTGTTACTACCAATGTTATAAAATGAGATCATAATTCCAAAAAACCGAATTCTGACTGTTCCCATATCCTTCTACCATAAATGATTTGAAGCTCTTAAATAAGGGTTTCTGTGAAAAATTGCTTTTACACCGGTGAGTTTCAAGTGGGTCGAACAAAACGCGGATGCTCGGGTTGGTATCATTTAGTCGACATGAAGTTTGAATACTAATAAAGGGGTTAAAGGTCAACCAGGAGGATTTTACTGTCCGTCACAAGAGTTTTGAAAGGAAAACAGTTTTTGGATTTTAATGTTGTTTCAATTACCCTTCAAAGCCAAAAAAGCCCAACCAAGGAAATAGAATATAATTTGGCAATATTTGACCAAATATTTGCTTTTTCCCCGATGCACGCAAATAAGATCGATATTAATGGATTTTTTCCAAAAATGTGTTATCTAATCACAAATTGTCGTCGATTCAAAAATACAACACGTAAAGAAATACTGTATACGTATACTCTATTTTTCAAAATCCGCAATTTAAAAATAAAGCCTCTTCTCATTAAATATCTGATCAGAAATTCGGGAATATTACTGTGTTTTTAAAATTCTTACTCTTCTAAAAAGGACTTCAGACTAAGTTAAAGCGCCTATCAAATCAAACGAATCAAATAGATAATTTACGAATGCGCACTTATTTTCATAGGTCGCATGTAAAGGGTGCTGTCCTTATTGAGCACAGATGAATAGTCTTAAATCGAAAACCGTGCATCTTTGAATGAAAATTCGACTAATTTTCGTCGCAAAAGTTCACATTTCAAATTCATCGCCGGTCAAAAAACGATGGCCCATTCCGAAAATTAATGCCGCCTCAAATCACCATACTTCTGAAAATATTCAATATTTCAACAATCTTATCAACGGAGCCAACATAGGGCTCATAAAAATTTGATTATTGTTTTGAACGCAAAACGATGGCATTCGTTCGAGTGAATCGTTAAGTTAAAAATATTTATACTTTCTATGATAACATTTTCACTGAAATTCTTGAAAGTTTACAACCACTACATTCATTTCCTAATAAAATTTTCACAAATAACAATTGTTATTGTCAAAAAGTATAAATTTTTTTTAATCTTATATGAAGCCACAAGTGCCAAACATCACGCAGCTCCGGGAAGATATAATAATTGGGAACCAAACCGAAGAAAAAAATTAAAAGCCGCCCAATTCCTCGAAATTTCCGACTTTACCAAACGGAATTAATAATTTTTAAGGAAACAACAAATTAATACTAGAGCAACCTTAACAACCTAATTTTAACCTAACGAAACAAATTCCATAATTTTAGAGGCAATTTTTCTGTTGAAGTTAACCAGATTTTCGACAATGTTACATAAACGCGGTGCGAAAATCTCATAAGAACATATTAACAGAAAATATCAACACGCAGGGGCGTGCTATAGTGAAACGTTTTCTCCAAAAAACACAACTAAAAAGAAAAGTAGAAAAACAAAATATATCTAAAACTTTGCGATTTCAGCTACCGACATTGCCTGCGAAACTTGAAAACATTTTAAACTTCTTGAAATTTCGACCATGCCACTCTGCCATCTGAAAATGTTTTAAAAAAAAAGTATTTTTATGTCGCACCGGACCAAAAATCCGGGTCTGAAAAATCGGCTAAAAACGCTATCTTTGCCTTACGAAGTGTAAAAACTCTATCTTTCCACAATATGATGCGCTGATCGACGCAAGAAAGAATAAATTTATTCTCAAAAGCTTGGTTTGTTGCGAGGCAGCGTAGTTTTTGGCGTGGTTCCAACAATACGCCGGCAACTTGTTTAAGCTATAAGCTTTAACCCTTCTAACCCTTTAAACCCTTCTTAACCCTATCCGTAAACACCCTGCAAGCCCTCCTCAAATGGAAGGTCAAAAATAAATAAAATCGAGTTAGTCATCTTACTATGCTCTATGCTGATTGAAATAACAAAGGCACTTGAATATTCGATCTCATGCCAAAATTTTTGTCTACAGACAAATGAAACTTCAAGGAAGCAGGTAAGAATGGCGACTGACGAAAATTTTATTTAGACTTGACCGGCACTCAAAAAGGGTAAATTTTTCATATAAAAAAAATATTTCTTAACCCACTCGTCACAACGTTCAGACACAGGACCCAAAAAATTTTGAGAAGTGTCTTTGGCCGGCTGGAATAGTCGATTCAATAATTTGGTAATTGAGGAAAAATCCTACAAATACTTTAAACACATCAAAATTTTATTTGAAAAATTCGTTATTAAATCGCTTAAGGCTGTTTCATTAAAAGAATTGAATAAACACCTGTACAACTCACTCCGTATTCACCCATGGAAGCGAGGCAACTTAAGCTATTTCTCCGAATACATTGACAAGTGGTAAACGCTTGATCTCGTATTGATATAAGGGATAAAAAGTCAGTTAAAATTCCCATTTATTCGATCACGTCACCGCTCCGATTAAAAATTACGAAAAAATTATCAATAAAACAATGATTAGGGGTGTGGCAGAAAAAGTTCAGAAAGAAAAATTTCTGCGTCACAAATCAAACTTAAAAATATCTTTATTTTATTTGAAAATCGAATAATGCCAGCATGTGAATTTAACTGTCAGTACGCTTTCTAGGCATTAAAAGTACATTGAACAAATCTGCCGTTGTGACCGCAGCACGCTACTCTTCTCATTGTTGGCTAAAATTTCAACGACGTGAATTTTAATTAAACTGTAATAGATTGCAAACGACGAAAGTAACTTTATTTGAAAGCAAAACAGGGTGCGGCGTATAGTTAGAAATTTGGTCGCAAACAACCCTCTACTATACGCGTAATTCTAAATACCGACTCTAACTCAACGCCGAACTGAAAAAAGCCCTACCTTCGCCCATATATATCTAGACGACGGCCAGCTCGCCAGAACGAATAAATAATTTTTCAAAGCGTAGTTTCTGCGAGCTGCCGTAGTTCGGCGTGAATCCTAATAACGCGTAAACGATAGTGTGAGAAATAATCAATTTAGCTTTCACAAACTTATATTTATAAAATCCTAGTGCTAAAAATTTTCTTGTTAAACCGAATAGGAAACAAAATTTAAAGGCACTTGGGAACTAAAGGTATGTGATGACTCATTTATCCTAATGTATGGTGGGTTCCTCCATTTCGCGTATCAGATTCATAAAAATCCACCAAATCATTGATGTAAAAACACAAACACCAAAAAAACAGAAACCATTCGAATTTTTGATTTTTTGATTTTTTCTGCAGTCATGTTTTTCAACATTACGTACGAATATAACGTTGCTTCAATACCACTAAAACTTCAAAATTTGACTTGACGTTAGCCAACTTCTCTTCAATGTTTCCCAGCTTTCTGAGCCAACTTTCGAAAAAATCGAAGCCATTTTTTTTTCGGAAATTTTTTCCCGTGACCTGAAATCCATATTTTGAGTTTCGCCAAATGAAAAAAAGGCTCCTCAGAATTCATTTTTGGACTACCTTTTGCAAACAAATTTGAGGTAATTGAAATTTAACCTAGGAGAAAGATTCCGATGAGCAATCCAAAAAACGGCTGGTTTCGCAATCTTAAAAACATATTGCTACTAGCAGTAAAGCGCTCCCAAAGTTAAATACTAATAACAGGTAAACAAAATTAATTTTATGTTCAAAAAAAAGCCTGGGAGGAGATAGAGTCGTTTTGACTCCAGGTCCTGTCTGTGCGCTTAGGTCTGAGAGTGTAACTCAGCAAAATAAAAATGACCACATGTCTTGAAGCATATACAAGAAAGGGCTGTTGCTACAAACCGGGGTAATCTAAATAATACCTCAGCCCGGTTGGCTAATATTATGAGATATATCAAATTAGGAACCACCATACCTGAAGGAATTGAGAACTCACCACTAAGG
This sequence comes from Oikopleura vanhoeffeni, assembly GCA_004367855.1. Lineage (NCBI taxonomy): Eukaryota > Metazoa > Chordata > Appendicularia > Copelata > Oikopleuridae > Oikopleura > Oikopleura vanhoeffeni. The sequence continues at coordinate 46,154 of SCLH01002299.1, forward strand.
ATGGTGGGGTCCTACTTTGCTGCAGTTATTATTCATAAAAATCACAAACAGTCGTTGATGTTTTAAAAGCACAAAACAACCGAAATGAAAACAAAAAAATAAAATCAAAATTGCGTTTTCGAATTTTCTAAGTATTTCTCAACAATAATTCAAAAAAACGTTGTGTCAATTGACCACAACTTCACCCAAAACGTTGACGAAACCACTTTCTCCTTCCCATTTCATCAGCTTTCTTTGGCCTACTTACGGAAATCGAAGCACATTTTTGGAAATTTTCCACGTGACTCAGAATTCATATTGAGTGTGGGCAAAAAAAAAAACGCTCCTACAAGTTCTGTTTGTTTAGCGCTACTTTTGCAAAAATGAGTAAATTTGAAATTTCACCTAGAGATAGGAATTCCGATAAAAAGCACAACCGGGTATTTGACCGGTTTTTACGTAGTCTAGAAAAATAAGCACGTATCGACCAAAGCCTCCACACAAAGTTTGTTACTAATTATCCAGCTTATGTAAATTAAAGTATTTCAAAATATAACCTTAAAGATAGGAACTCGTTTTGCTTAGGTGCTCTGGCCCATTTTAATGAGTGGTGGTCAATATCAAAAAAGTTTTGGCATGTTTTTTTCGCAATTGGAGAGTATCAACAAACGGCTAATCTAATATACCTCGAGCTTGTTGGCCAAATTTAATCGAGAAAATGTCAAATTAGAACCACCATCAACCCTTAAAGGCTACAAAAACATACCTCCATGATTTGAGGGAGCTCAAACCCGGAAATTGAGAATAATTCTTAAAATCACAAAATCACTCCTTAAAAGGAACCAAAATCACGGGGTGGGGCCTGACACGCAGAAAAAAATTTGTTATTGCTTTAATGACTTTAATTTTCAACAGGCAAAAACATAAGATGGAATATCCACCCCAAAAATCACAAATAAGACTTTAAAGTGTACGTACTGTGATAAGGCTACGGGCGTTAAAAATAAAAAAATGGTTCCACAATGCATTGTAATTTAAAAACGGCGTTTTGATTTTTTTTCTAACTATGTTGAAATAAGTTAAAAATAAGTTTGCCTTCAATAAACCACTCAAACTTAAAGAACTGTCAACCTGAGTAACCAACTTCGAATCATGCTTTTCCGTGCTCATTGCGGCTTACCTGCGGATCTAAACAACAAGACGTTTCGTCCGCACGCAATTTATTTAAAAGTTTTGGGATAACCGTCATTCTGAATCGCGATGACCTGGTATAAAAACTACATATATTATCAATATATCAAATATAAGGATATTGGTAGTTTCACGCCCGATTTAATTGAATATAAACGTGTATCAATCAATTTATTTTGGAGTTATAGCTAAGACAGGAAATACTAAAGATTTAATATGAAATATATATCAAAGCTGAAATTTATCATCCGACATTTGAACTTGTCTGTTTTCTCATTGACATCTTTTTAAAACTTTAGGAGGGTTATTCAATATTTATGATAATAGGGAGGGAAGAATCATTCTTACAAGACAATTTTTTTGTCCAAAATTCCCACGTATTCGGAAGAAAGTACCCGCTGTGATCGAACCCGTAACCCAGCTTATAAATAAGGTCTAACCCCTAAAGCCCACGTGTGCATAACTTTACAGTGCATTAATGTCATACTTTGAACATACTTGTGACGAAGAAAACGCAGCTGGGAATCGAACGAACCCATCTATAAAGTAGAGTCTTAACTCCTAGGCCATGTCATTAACTACAGTGCATTAATTTCATATTGAAAGAGGTATCGAAGAAAGTACGCATGCTGTGGATCGAACCCGTAACCCTATGCTTATAAAGAGTGGTCTTAAACTTAGGCAGTGTGCAATTAATCACATGAATTAATTGTCATATTGAAATGTTGTAATAACAGAAAAGTATCAATGGGGATTTGAACCGTAAGCCCTATGCGTATGGACAAGTACTCTTCAACCACAACACGAGGTTTAACGATACAGGATTAAGTCAATTGTCAGATAGTTTTTGGGACCAATAACGTGCAATGGATTAAGAATATTATTTGTAATAAACCCATAGTATAAAATGTATTTTTATGGCAGCTGAAAAACTTTGGAAATTTAGTTGCACCAATATATAGCTAGTTTAACGTTAAAACAATTATTATACACGTGATTAAACGTAGTAAATATAAATTTTCGTTTATCAATATGGTTGAGGATTGTTAATTTCGAAGACGTCTAAACTGAAATTGGGAAAAATATCGTCAAAACTCCTCATGCATATATTCCTCTACAATTGTCGAAGTATTTTCGGTATATTGTAAAATGAACAACTTGGATGGATCTGTGATCACTGTCCCATCGCCTGCACAACCAAATTTTCCATAAAATCAATTCATGGAAAGTTCTGAGCAAAAAGGTATCGANTCTTTGATTTAAAACGAATATTAAAAAAAATTTGAACGAAAAATAAGGCATTTTTTATAATCTTCGGAACTATTATCGAAAATTTCTCATAATTTGTCAAATTCGAAAAGTTTAATTCGAACTCAAAATTGTCTTCAAAAGCCATAATGCAAAAATTCGCTAGTTACAAAAGTTGCCTGGATTATGAAACATAACTTTGATGGTATATTCAGAAGAATATATTAATCCAGTGAAAAGTTTTTCATCAAGAGCCCATATCGGTATCTGTCTAAATGCACCGAGGCCTTTTATCCGATTCGCGAAGAAAATGAAATACGTTTTTATATTTATAGGAAGCGTCGTTTTTTTTTGAAATATCAAAAAAAATTTCGAATTTTTTTTTTGTCGATTTTCAAAATTCTTTGAAAAACCTGCAAAAAAGAATTTCGAAATTTTTCTGTTACGGCTTTCAATAAATACCTAAAATAAATTCGTATTTGAAATTTGAAAAAAATTTTGTT
>SCLH01002299.1:53863-76105 GCA_004367855.1 Oikopleura vanhoeffeni
CCTAACCATGTGTTGTTTATTAGGCCCAAACAAATTATTTTGAATAAAATAACTCGGGGCATCTAAAATTTGGAGTCGGTGTTTTTCCTACCCATTTTGGTCTAAATCTTAAAATTCAAACAGTGAAATTGATTTTTTGAAGATTTTGACGTCGATTTTAAAATTGGATTTTTTATTGATTAATGTTGATTAATTTGAAATTGATTAATTTGAATTTGAACAGATAAAAAGTTAATACTCATGATTCATAATAGCCTGTCAAGAAATAAATGAAAAATTAAGCAAATCACACCGCATCATTTGAGCGCCAGTTGATTCAAGATAAACAAAAAATAATGTGGGGTTACTTTCAAATAAGCATTGCCAAATATAGGAGTTTTAAACAAAAAATAACTAAAAATAAAATGCTAGAAACTCACTTTGACAAAAGATTCTCAATTTCGCTTGAAGCAGCATTTCGACAAAAATTTTCAAAGTTTGCCGGGCCTTCAAGCTTAAAACTAACTTCTCCTGCTTTTAGCATGTATTCGAAAAATGTTGGAGAACTGATGCTCGATAGGTATCAGCTTTTTCGTAGTTTGGACATTTTTTATCTCCCATTAATTATTTGGCAATTTTTGTATCTCAAGAAGTTTACTTTTTATCTTTTCATCATTTACAATATCTTTTTTTCTTCGCCATTTTATTTTTTTTATAACACGATTTAATTTGTAATGAGTGTTTATTGTGGGTTCAGAAATAAAAGTCTCAAATTAATCAGGTGATCGAACCGGGGATGGCATTCAGAAGGAAATTGTAGCGCGTGACCCGGAACAAAGTATCACAAAGGCAATTTGATGATATTACCGTTTTATCCTTTTTATCCCGTTTTTCTTTTAACAAGAGTAATAGGGAATAGGGCAGTAATTATAGATTTCTATATCGGTGATAGAGAAAAATCTACCTTCCCTCATGCGTAGTGTCATGACGGGGTGCTAGTGACCAAAATTTGTTCGGCCGTGCTTGACCCCAATTCACACCTGCATTTTTTTCTAAGCCATTTTCCGATAGTGGAAATATTTTATTTTGGTCACTTAAAGCGGCCTTACTTAAGTGCCACCTATTTCTTAACTCTCAAGCCTCAATTAAATTGTCACTTCCAAAGCGCGCGCTTGAGTGACCAAAATTGTGGTCACTTAAAAGCGCGCGCTTTAAGTGACAATTTTTTTGTCACTCGGTATTTATAACTTGTTGATTTTGATTGAACTTTTTTTGCGAACTCTAGTTATGACGCATCATTGCTAATAGTTTAAGAGCAAGTCCATCATATTGAGAGTTTTGGCAGGTTTAAACGATTTTGTTGGAAGCTCTAAAGGTACCAATCAAGCTTTTAACTTTTAGAGATATTTTGATTTACCAAATTATTCGGATTTTGGTTTAAGTGCCACCACAATTTGAACTTTTTTAATATGATGCGTCATATACTAGAGTTTGCAAAAAAGTTCAAATCAAAATAACAAAGTTATAAAATTACTCGAGTGACCAAAAAATTGGGCACTTAAACGCCTGCGCTTGAGTGACCACTTTTTCTGGCACTGAATCGCGGCTTTAAGTGACAATTTTTCGGACTTAAAAGCGCGCGCTTTTTAAGTGACCAATTTTTTGGGGCACTTAAAGGTTCACTCGTTCATGACATGTCACGGCGTAGTTATCACGGCTGTTCAAATTTTAAGATTTAAATGTAATTTGGTCCAAAGTGCCGCACTGTTACTGAGTTTAAAACGCGAATTTTCTGGTCCCAACTGAGGCTTAGTCACAAGTGATTATTCGTCCCAAGTCCGTCATGGTCCCAAGTGCATATTGGACCCAAGTGCATAATCGTCCAAAGTGGAGCCTTCTCCTAGACAATATATACTTCGGACGAAAAAGACGATTGGCAAATTTGGGTACGAAAATCACGAGCCAAAAATTTTAATTTTCGCTTATTAACACAATCTGCTCGAAACAAAAATAATTCTCTCGATGATTTATTCAAAACTCTTTCACTTTATGATTATGGAATAACCGAAACGTGAAATAAACACATTTTTTAAAATGAAAATATAACAAAAAAAATTATATAACGTAGAAAAATAATTTCTGGATACCTGTTATTTTGTTTCATAAATTTTATTATTATCAGAATGACCAGTTTGAGAATTAATACGTAAGAATACGAGATGTTTTGACGAAAATTTTTGTGTTCACTCTGTACACAGCACAAACGATGCAAAACTGTTTTTGAGGAAATTAAGTTTTGTCAGATTAAAAGTATTAGTATAAGAGATAAAGATTAAGTATACACAGTGATTTTTTGTGTCCACAAAATAAAACCTCATCTCGAAATGGCTTAAATCAAGGTCAGGTAAAATCGTGCTCAGTGTAAACGGTAAAAATTATGCAAAACTTTTTTTGTTAGGTGAAGCAATCGAAAAATTTATGTTTGATTTAGAAATTGGTCAGTAAAGTATTGCTAAAAAAATTTTTTGAGCCAAATTTTATTTTCTCTGTTTCATAAACTGATTGATTCATAATTTTGAAATGAACACTATTACCTGAAACATGTAATGCTTTATTTCGTCGCAATCGCCAAGCAGAACATCATCGTATCTTTTGTAATCAAATTGTATATGATTTTTCATCATGCATATATTGTGATCAGCATGAAAGGTCACCGACATACAATTTTTTTCTGGCATTTGGGATAGAAAGAATTTAAGAATAGAATATTTATTTTTCAATAATTTTCAACAACAAATTATAGCGGCGGTTAATCTGAAGATTTTAAAAGATACAAAGAATAGATAGTAAAAAAANAATAGAACTTGATATAGCGGCTAAACTTGATATCAAAAAATCTTAGACCAAGCTCATTTTCGTTTTTTTTGCCGATTTAGTATAATCTCAACTTTTAAAAGCGAAATCTTTTTGCGACGACAGTGCATTTTGACAGATTTGCACTTTTTCAACTTTTTTTCTCTTGATGGGAAACTTTTTGCTACTTCAAAATTTTCGGATGTTGCCACTTTCGAGCTTACTTTGTTTAATCTGATTCTCTTCAGATTGATCATTTTTACTTTATAAATCGTCTTTTGAAAAAACAATGAAAAAACGCGCGTTTGCTATCAAAGGTATCTAAATTACAGTTCAATTTCTTTTTTACTAATTAGGAGCCTTTCAAAACGGTCTCAACCACCAGCTTAAATTGACATAATTTAATTGTATACGATTTCTACGTGAAAATAGAAAATTTAAATTTTTTTAAAAAAGACGAAAAACCGGCAAGTTCTGGTGAATTGAATTTTATTTAATTCTTGATAAAAAGGGCTTCGATGGATTTCTGTCGAACCGTAGTTTCGTTTCAAAAATTATGATTCAGAGTATAAACAAGAGCGAAGAAACAAAACNAGAAATGAAGAAAATTTTCAAAATATTTCCAAATATTTTTGACCAAAAATCACAAAACCCTGTCATATGATTTTTCAAATAGCATGGATAAAATATGTGGTCACCGACGCGAAAAGTGAAACTGGCCATTTTAAAAATTGTTTTGGTTGCTTTGAAACAAAAAATGAAAAAAAAATTGAACAAAAAATAAAACATTTTTTTATAATGTACGCAACTTTTTAAAAAAATCCTCATAATTTGTCGAATTCAAAAAGTTTAATTCGAACTCAAAATTTTGTTAAAAATCAATAATTCGAAAATTCCGTCGTCACAAAAGTTGCCTGGATTATGAAACATTACTTTGATGGTATATTGGGAAGAATGTATAAACCCAGTGAAAAGTTTTTCAACAAGAGCCCATAGCCGTACCTGTCAAAATGCACCGACCCCCTTAAGATAAGGAAGGCCCAACAAAACGTTTTTTTTGCTTACGGTAGCTGATTTTTTTATATTTTCTAGGAAATCAGGAATAAATGTACTATTCTAAAAAATATCACCCGAAAGTTTTCAAAAACGCAAACCCGTTTCGAAATTATCTATTATTAACTTCCATAGTGACTTTCTGGTCATGCGTGATCAGATGCCCCTTAATCGCAATAACGGACACTTAATCGCAATTACGGACCCTTTATCATTTATGAACGAAAAATTTCAAAGTGATAAATCGACTATTTGGATGATAGAAGTTTGTGCTTTTTTTTGAAAATTTTTACTGTATCACAGTACTTATTTCCGCAAAAATTTTTGGAATTATCAAAAGAACCTTTCATCTTTATCAAAACAAATTTTAAGACTTTTTTTCGATTACACCAAAGCCCAAAAATGATCACGTGACCGTATAATCAAGGAATAAGGTTGGCAAATAAATTTAAAAAGTTTTTAAGATTTTTTTCATTACACCAAAGTCCAAAAACGATCACGTGGCCTTCAAATCAAAAAATAAGGTTCCGGTTCAAGTACACAAATAGTACTCAAAGTTCGTCGAAATTTTTGAAGCTAAATAAACACTTATTTTAAGAATTTTGAACATAACATCAAAAACCTTATTTTTGAATTATTTCGTCACGTGAATTTATTCGGACTTTGGTGTAATGTAAATAAAGTCTTACAAATGTTTGGAGTTCATTCCCAAAGTTTTTTTGTGTAATTTAAGTACTTTTTCAAAATACCGTATATTATGGACCGTATATCAAATTACCGTAAATTTCAAAGTTCATCGTATAGACTCGTTAGTACCCACAAAATAATCGGGAGGGTCAACTTTCTGATGAAAATATTAGCAACTATGGGTCAATTATGTACTAAAATGTCGCCAGAGAGCAACAATCCCCTTGTGAAATCTCTAAAATTTGACCAATTTTCGCTCTTTAGTGACCGTTCAGTACATAATTGACAAATAGGTGCTTATATTTTATTTAAAAATCGACCTTTACGATTCTTTTGGGGGTACTCACAAGCCTATACGAGGAACTTGAAATTGGGCTTGAACTTTGTCATCAAAAATAGTTCTTTTTTTTATTTTTAAGAAACTGATATTGTTAAAATTTTAAGTAAAATTTTGAGCCTACCTAGTTACGGATATATTTTAATTGCATTTTTTAAAAAAATAATTTATTAATATAATTATAGTAAACAAAAGTTTATATAATATACAGTTCCGTAAGATTACACAAAAACCTTAGACGCATAGAGGATATAAGGTGACGTGTGTAAATGACACTGATAGACCCTCTTAAACCTACTTAGATGTCACAAATGTTCGCAAATTGATAGAAACGAATGAAGCATAGTTAAGAACAAACGATAACGTTTCGAAATAAATGATACCAACCGGCCAAAATACCAACTTCTGAGGTACTATGTATTATAAAGTCGGACCAAAAAACTCACCAACACATAATATTTGCAATGAGAATCCGCCTGCAATTTGACACATGAAATGAATTGATCGATATGTAAAATTAGATAAAATGGACTCTTCGACTTTGCCGCCCTCTGTGGAGAACTGATTGAGAAAAAACGACGAGACCATCACCAATCGTTCTGGGGTTTAGTACGAACAGATTTCAGGCCTAACTTTGCGGACACTACCCCCTTAAAACCGTGAAAGGTTAAAATTAAGGCTTGTTGAACTTATCATACTTTATGGTATGGTAAACAATTACTAAATATTATTTATAGTAAAAACATCAAGCCTTAGTTTTTACTTGATTTTAAAATCACAAAGTCATTAAATAAATGCAATTAAACACAAAAAAATTAAGCTTCCGATTTTTTCAAATCATCATTAAAATTTGCAAAAAAATAAAATAGTTTTGAGTGAGAGTTTCCGCAAGTATGACATCCTTATAATTTAGCGAGAGATAGCCTAAAAATTGCCAAATTGTGAGAACTTCTCAGTCATAACATATTTAACTTTATTTGCACATTCTACTTATGATTTGAAAAATTGAAAGCTAAATAAAAAAATTAGTTTTTTATTAAAATGCTATAAAGAGATGATGATGTATGTTTATTATTGTTATCCCAAAATCATGGTTACAAAAATTGAGACAGCTTTCAATACTTTCCGCATGCTTCTTTTTGTAGGTATATCCAATATACATCAACTGTCTATTAAATCGAACTTGTTTGGGGTCAAATTTATATTGTTTGTCCCAAAGACAAGGTGTACCAGATTTCAGTATTATAAACAGAAGGGTCATACAGTATGACTCATACTGTAACCAATGACTCATACAATACTAATATGGGAAATTGTTACACTGTGTAGTAAATTCCGTCAATGGCTCTGAGGGTTTTTTTATAGGATCTAACTGACGTTTACGGCTTTTTCGTATTTGGAATCCACATGACACCATATATTGGCAGATAGATATTTTAATTCCGTGTGTTTTGGTGTATTTTATTTTTTTGAATATCAGACCGGTTTCAGACCGGACTTACCCATTGTGGCGCTATCTTCAACCCACACAAGCTATCCGAATAAAGCAAGGCCCCTTATCATTGTAATAAGCTTTTAATGAAACAACGCGATGATCGAGTTGTTCAAAGCAAATTCTCGGAAAACTTGAATTGTTTCTTGTAACGTGATTTTGCACCTTTCAAGTCCATTTCAGCTTTTTGATGTATGAAAACATTTATTTTGCATCAAAGAGTCAACTCTATTTTAGCTTTAATATTCAAATAATTTTTATGAAATTCATCGATAATTTTCAAGCTGGTAAATTAATGTTTATAAATTATGAATTTAAACACTGACAGTAGTAGCTACGCTGACAAAAAATTGAGACGTACATCAAAAATCCGATGAAATTTATCTTGTGGTTTTTTAATTCAATAGGATTTATATCTCTTTATTACAGTTTGGTTAGAAAGAGCAGTTGGGAGATTTTCCTAATATATCTAAGCCCCTGTAATCACAGAAAAAAAGTTCCGCCAAGGCACCAGAGCTGATATATCGGCTCTACTTTGAACGTGGTTTACAGAAAGCCTAGGGCAGTTGGAGTTTCAATTTTTTGCACCAGGCAGTTAAAAGGATAAATTTATGCATCCGTCATTTTAAATTGTAGAATGTTTATTTTTTGTTCTAGAAAANNNATGTGATACAAGCTCACAGTTGTCGTCGCAAATTATATTTTATACAATATAATCGTTTTGGGCAGCATCACCAAAAATATTATAATTTTTAAATAGAACAATTTTGCCTTATCATCAGGGGGAGATGGTTTTTGTGATCGCGGTAGTCTGGTAACCTTCCTCGAGTTATTCTCGGGTGAAATTGAGGAGTTTAGCTTGAGGTGCAAAAATAATTTTGATCAAAGCTTGGACACCTGCTTTCAGGTTAGCAACGCATTTGATGACGACAACCATTTTGAAAAAACAGTTTTGGAAAATGAAAATATTGGATTGCGAAGAATGGTGGTTAATTATAGACAAAAAAAATTTAAAGTTGACCGCAAATGTTAGCTTTGAGCAAAAAGAACAAGAAAAGGCAATTTCAAAATTAAAGTGGAATAAGAATGAACTCAAAATTCTTCGAATGAAAATTTCAAAATTTACCTGCCAAAAAAAAGAGCTGAAAAAAAAATCTAAAATTTAAATTTTCACAAAAATCAACCGATTCGATATTTCGGCTGATAAAATCTTAATTAAACAGCTGCATGATGATCTGGATAAACNTTTTTTACCTGTTCCTCAAAAATATGTTATGCCATAGAAGTTTATTTTCACACCTCAAGCTTAATTCACTCAATTATTATTCAAGGAAGACGGTTTGTACGATACGCTCCTCCCAGACCATCCTAACACAGACCACCCTAACACTCGCGAGGCGGAGAGGCCCTACAACACTACCGCTATCACAAATGCTATCAGCTCCTGACCAGGTGTTGTTTCAAAAGAAACTCACCAATTTTCAAAAACTATTATTTATCTATAAATAATCTATGAAAAACGGTTACTATCGATCAAAAAAGCACAAATTGTTCTATTTATTTTAGAATCGATGTGGAAGGATCTAGACTACGTCTTTGTTGTCTCCGATTAGATCTATGTATGATAAATCGAAAGTAATTTGTAAATTAGTCTGAAATTTGGATGAAAAAACTTCGATTTATCGTAAAAAATTGTTATTTTCCCAAATAAAAGCAGATAATTACACTTCTGTTATTATTTTTAGGTAGATGTAGTAATCAAGTGACAGTGTGGACCATTTTTGATCGCTTAAATTAATTTTTATAATAAATAAATTTTTTCATGGGATACTCAAATTGAAAATTCTGAAATTTCACTCTTAAAACAAAATATCTGTTCCTAGATACCAATTTTTTTTTATTTTAAGTGTTATGCATGCACAAAACACTGTTCTAAAATCTGGCCAATCTCACATTTGTATCTTATTTCTAGTTTCGAAATAACATTGTCGAAAGTAACACTTCGGCGAAAAATCTCAAAAAATCAACTCCCCGTAATATGCGAAATAAATATCCACAATAAAAATTCTGTGACATTTTTTCTGTCCTTTTCAGAAAGTTTTAGGTTCGCTTGAGCCGATATATCGGCTCTGTGATTCCAAGGGTTAAGCAAATTCTTTAAAATGGAGTCATTTATCGACGGTGTTTTGCCTGCGCGGAACTTAATCGGAATCATGTCAATCACAATCTGAAGTTAATGTATGAACCGTGACTATAGTAAAGTGTGAACATTTGAATCGTTCAACTTAAACGGGCTTTAATAACAGTTCTCGATTTTAAAATTCCACAATTTTTGTTGGATCAGATTATTCAGATTGAATTCTTGAAAAAAATATAAAATTATCATGTTTGCATCAACCAATCATGTTTTTTAATTAAAAGTGGGTATGGTGGTTTTATGTCTCACCTAGGCTGTAACGTGAAGTTTGTCATTTTTCTAGTCGTAAAAATTTGTATTGAGGCTTTTTTAAATTGAAAATTTGTCATTTATACATTTACGTTTCATACATTTTACTAATATGACCCCTTTATGAATTAAGTCGGTGTTTCAAATATTTTATGATATAAATTGACCTTATTCCTGAAGTTAACTCTTCTACTTTTCCGGAAATGCATTTTTCATGACGGACTTTTTTCATATTTTTAGTAGATTTCAGCAACGTACAAACTGAGTTTTTTGTGTACGTAAACGCGACACAATTTGTAGTCCCTTTACAGTGGTTTTCACATAACAGTGGTCTGCGTAGGTTGATTTTTGACAAATAAGGTGCAATAAAACAGACTCCATGTTCCCATAAGACCATATCGTGATAATGATGATAACTTGGCATATCAGTATCATTTGGAAATATAAGTGAATCATTAAGACCTTCCGGTAATTCATAATCTGTCAGTCAAATCAAAAAATGTTTAAAATGTCTCGTAGACTGAATTTCAGAAATGTGTCAATAGTCTTGATACCAAATTTCAAAACTTCTGTATTTTTAACTGAAGGCGTTAAACATTTATTTCAGACTTTCAAAGTCTTCCATCACAAATTTTTCGTTCGAAATGACCCAATTTTAAATAAGTTCTTTATTACGAAAATGAAAAGAAACAAAGTTCTTTATACCAAAAGAGCGTTTAACCCTCCGATGCATATAAAAAAATTCCGCCGAGGCACAATAGTTTTTCAGGACGCTATTCTTTGAGCGTTGTTTACAGAAAAGTCTTTTGAGATCAACCTTCAATTTTCCCTTAATGATCAAGTTGAAGAGACATTTTTTGAAATTTTTTTTATATTCTAGAAATTGTATGTTTAATTCTTAAAAATAACGTTTGAAAAACAAGGTTGATTAAACCACGTGATACTACCTCATAGTAGACTCCAGGAAATGTATGTTAATCTTAATCACTGCGCAGTGATCTTTTTCACTTAATAAGTTTGTCTGATTGACTATATTTATTGGAAATCAAAAAATATTTATAAATAAGTTCAAAATATTCATTGAAAAATCAGTTTTTTTAGGAAAAAATGTTAGTTTTCTCGATTTGATGAAATTATTTGATTATTATTACAATATTGAGACAAATATGGTATGTGAGTACCACTCTGGCAGGATTTTCACAAATTGAATTTTTTTTCAAAACATATCATTTTATTCATCCTAATATCGACATACGATATTTTGAAATTTCACTCCGAAAAAAATATTTTTGCTCCAGATATGTCCAGAAGGCTAATTTTTCTTGCAAATTGTACAGAAAACACTTTCCTAAAAACTGGCCTATGTGAAATTTTTATTTCAAATTTGGTCAAAAAGTTCCTTTCAATCAACGCGTCATAAAATTTGAACCTAGCATCCGCAAAATTTTAAGGAAATATTTAAGATTTACAATGTTGAATTTTAAAATGTAACAGAAGGAGAAGTTTCTGCGATCATTTTTTCCGTCATTTTTGACTGATTACGAGTTGCTTTAGCGTTTCAAAAGGCTATATGCCTCGGAGGGTTAATAATGCTTTTTTGATATTCTGTAGCCTTTAGGGCCGTAATTTTTTTTGAGTCAGAATCACAATTAAATTTAAGTTTAGAATGCGAAATTGTATTTTGATGATTTGACACTCGATTTGGAAGGATTTGTACTTGTCTGACAAGTCTTGTTGATTTTCAAATTCAAAATCAAACTTTTTTGACTCGTCGTCATAATCTAATTTAAAATATGTTCATTTATAAATTATAAATTTTTAACAATTATTTTCCATTATATATTACAGGGGGCCAATATCGCCGAGAGTTTTTTTGCCAAACAATTTCGGCGATATTGGAAAATTTGGCGATATTGGCAAATTTGGCAATATTAGCACATTCGGCGATATACGAACAGAAATATATTTTGGTTCGTAAAATCAAAAAATGCTATTCGTTCGAAATGACCTCATATCCTTAATCCAACCGAAGTTCATGGTGAAAACGTTTCTGACCTCAGTGCTGGAGTTCGAATCCCGGTGGACCCCACTGATTTTGTGTTAGTAATTATATAAGGAATACTAATAGGGGTGTTGTCTCTTGGCGTGTGTTGTCTCTTCTCCCGCTTCATATAACGAGATGAGTCGTGCGATTTTGGCAAATTTGACGATATTGGCTCCCATGTATAATGAAAAATAATTATTTTAAATTTATTCAATGAAAGAAGTGGATCTTTAGGCCTGGAGTTGCACGTTTGCGTCTGGTCCGCTCAACCAATGAGAGCACCGGAAATATCTTCGTTAACCAATAAGGGCTTCAGCAATAAGATCCAAACGCAAACGCGCGACACCGAGCCTAGAGATCATTTCTTAGATATCTTCAGTAGAGTTGTCTCACCTATAACAAGTCTGGGTTTGTATTCGTTTTCTTCTTTATAATATCCTAGTCAGGGGTCGGCACAATTGAATCGGATTGGAATCGGATCGGTGGATCCCGATCCGATTTTTTTGCGAGCCTACCGATCCGATCCAATTATTTTGAAAGTCGATTGATCCGATCCAATTTTTTTGCGAGCCTACTAATCCGATCCGAAATGTTTTTCAGATTTTCCGACCCCTGATCCTAGTAATTGGTTATTTTTTGGAGCGTAACTATCGTCAAATAATGGATATGGATAACCGTTTGAATCCTCGATTATTGAAATCATTGGAATAATTGGAGTCGGTATCGACGGCACTTCTTCAAAGAGTGAAACTTGGCTAGTATCATCCTGGGGGGTCGTTGAATCAATCAAAAGAACATCTTCTTTTGTATGAGACGTACATCAATAATAATAAAAAAAATTTGATTAAATTTTTAAATATATTTGTCTTAAAATTTGCGCACACGAATAATAGGTATTGGGAATTTTGAGATTTTAGCTGGGTTTTGATCGGTTTAAATCTAAATCAGTCAGAATATGCAGTCTGTTTTCAAACTCATTTTTTTAGTGAATTCAAATATGCGTATATCAATATATTATGAATTTGTTGTGCGTTTTTCACCCTCGGCAAATTTAAAAGAAATGCACATTAAATTCCAATAATACCACATTTTTCTACTAGTTTCGATTAATTATCATTTTCAAAATTCAACAGAAATAAACTTAAAAATGTAACGTAGACTCTTTAGAGATCTAAAATTTTGCAATTTTCGAATGAGTCTTTTTTGCCCTAAGAATGCACATTAATTGAGCAATTTTCACTTTCAGGGCTCGAAATTCAAAATTGAGAAATTTTTATACATTTTGCTCTATAGCGCCAAGAGTATGAAAGTATTTTTAATAGGCACAAATTAGCACGCAAATATATTTGCGAACGATTTTGTCCAAAAAGAGCTATCAAAATAGCTGTCTGAAATTCCTGGGATAAAATTCTTCTGACGAACTTATGGGCGCTTTAATTAAACTAAGTCATTCCGAATTCAGCGGAAACGAAATCGGCAGACAAGCGGCACAACATCCTAATTTAACTCAAAACGCATCAAATCTCTAATCTTCGGTGTGAATTTCATGCATACTATCGGTATATTTCTTGCATCAGAATAGGTAAGTGAATAGCTTAATTATTAAGGGTATGGTGGTTCCTAATTTGACATATACCGTTTTAAAAAAATGAGCTAAACAGGGCCTTAAAGATACTATTTGGGATAGCCAATTTGTAGAACTAGCTTTGAACTTACGCAAAACAGGTGCCAATCATTCTTTTATCGATACACTCCTTGATAGGAAACCGTTACGAGGTCATATTTTTCAAAATTCAAAAGCTATCTCCTGCTAGGTTTTATTTTGAAATGAACCATAATTTTGACATAAACTGTGACATTAGTAGACAAAACTTCTGAGGAGCGTTTTTGTCACTGTGTTTAATATTTTTTTTAGAATATGCAGAAAACCACCGTTTTTTGGACATTATTTATTGAAAAACCTATCTCCTCCTAAGTTAAATTTTAAAAGTAATAAACAATACACGGAAAACTGAAATTTTGGCATCCAAAACCTCGTGCTAATGAAGCAAAAAAACTAGGTTAAAAAATTGAGAAGTCTCTTTCCTGTCGGTTCAACTTCAATAATTTTTAACTGTGTGAAATCAGAAACATCTCCAGGAAGCAAAAAGGCTGAAATTTTAAAAAGAGCTAATTTTTCATCATCAATATTTATATTTTCTTTGGATAAAAATACTTCTGCTTCTTCCTGTGTTAGTATCGAGGATTCTTCATAATCTATATTATATAATTTATCATCTATAGTCACTTCAAGCTCTTCATGCGAATTTTGTCTTGATTGTTTCTCTGGAAATATTCTCAAAACATTATCTCCGGATTCTAGAATATCTTCTTTAGTCGTTGATTCAATAATGGGTGTCGAACTGGTTGATATATCATGATGAATAAATTCACTTTTTGGTTTCGAAAGAGCGTCCTGCAACGTCTGAGGTAGAAAGCAAATTATCAAAATTGAAAGTATGGCAAAAAGTCGAAGGCCACTGACAAAGATTTTTAAGCATACTCTTAATTCGGGTAAGGTAGAAACGAAAAAACGTTTTTTTGGCTAAACATTGTTTTAATTATGTTTAAATTGTAGTTCTTGTAGAAATATTACGTTTTGTACATAATTTTTTTAAATGCTTGAAAATAAAAAAACAGTTTTCAAAATTTTCCAATGTTCTTTTGAAGTTTTTTTTGAATAAATTTTAAATCTCATGAATGAGGAGTAGGCTTTTCAGTACTTTTAGAGACGCCTCCTAAAAACCATTTTCTGAGCGTTACGCTCAGAGCGTAGGTTGAGATATCAGATGCTCTAAATAGTACTGGCAACTTCCTTTAGAGTTGTACTACGTATTTGGAAGAAAAATTAATTATTTCTGAAGCCAGGTTTTTCAGAAACTTTGCTTGAAAATGTGTAAAAAGAGCCAAATTATCGTCCCCCACATCCTTAAACATGCTTTAACATAGACAATTTTAAAACCTATTTAGCATTTTTAAGCAGAAGCTGACAATTTTTCTCAATTTTTTTGTCCTGAACGTAAAATTTTTTCAAGGGCTACAATTTAAACTTAACTAAAACAATATTTAGCAAAAAAATTATGTTCTGACTTATTAATAATCAAGCTGATAACAAAATGTTTTGTTTCCAACCAAAGGCCTATTTTAATCTGACGATGTACAGTAACGATATACAGTGACGATATATGTAAGTTCTTAGATAGCTCAAAAACCACAATTAATCAGTGAAAATGAAACCAAAATGGTTCAATTGGAACAAATTTATTGTTTATTTGATTTTTCATAAATATGTGGGGTCATTTTGAAATATCTAAAAACTCAATTGGATGAGCTAACATGAAAACCGTCAGGACAACTTATCTTTAGATTTGAGATGGACCTTAGTTGCACAAAATTGAAACTATGTGATCTTAGAACTTTGGGAGGCTTAAAAATATTATCGAAAACCGTTTCCTAAAAATAAGTGGAAATTTGCTGTCTTTTTCACGTTCGAAAATTTCAATCAAGTCAAAACTATTTAATTTCGTTTTCAATTTATGTCGTCATTTCGAACGCCAACGCGTTTTAAATTTTTTTAACAAAATTTTTTTTGTTTCCATATTGCCAAAAGTGCCCAACACCGCCGGATTTTATATTGCCGAAAGTGCCCAACACCGCCGGATTTAAAAAAAACTTTTGGCAATATTGGGCCTCCCCTGTTAATTATTAATTAAGAATGCCAACAGCATGGGAGTTCATTGACAGCCAAATTTACTGTACTCATTTAATGAGTCTCATTAAGACAGCGATCAACACATTTAAATATAGTGACAAATTTTTGTCTGGACGTGACATAAGATTTTCAAATTTGATAAAGTGTGAGATAGAAATTGTTCCACAGAACTGTTTATTTTCTTTAAAATTTTCAAAGATCGGTCACGAAAAATTTTCATTGACCCCTATTAAAATTTTTTTTAAATATTTACTAAAAAAGGATATGTGGAAATTCTGGAATTAAAAAATTTTTCAGAAAAAGCTGTTGATACAGTAAGTTATGTATAAACTTTACAGTGCCGTTCTTTTGGATTTCCCTAAAAGTATAAGAATTATAATAAAGCGGTTAATTTAATATTGAATCAAAATCGTCAATTTGGAAAAATTGACAGACGGTTTTGCACTGAAAAAAACATTTTCCAAAATTTCAAACAATCTATGTGCCAAATATCTGGTAACTCTTTGGCTAAAATCACTTAAATTTTTGAAATACAATTATATATCTTAAATCCGGGAAGAGAGTCAAATTTTGTAAATAAAACTGAAATTTTAGCTTGATTTGCTTAAAGAGGCCCTCTCCCAGGATTTAAAATATAAGAACATCGTCAATATTTGTATTTCGCACACAATTTTTGAGGTTTCAAAATCTGGGTATTCAATTACTGATAATTTGAGATTTTTAACAACTTGGGTCGAATAAAGTTTAAAAAGGTTAAAATAAACAAATCTTGT
Source organism: Oikopleura vanhoeffeni (assembly GCA_004367855.1). Classification (NCBI taxonomy): domain Eukaryota; kingdom Metazoa; phylum Chordata; class Appendicularia; order Copelata; family Oikopleuridae; genus Oikopleura; species Oikopleura vanhoeffeni. Next base: position 69,279 of record SCLH01002299.1, read on the forward strand.
TTTGACTGAAAATAAAAAAACTATAAAATATATATCAATTTAAAATCTTTTTCCATTGAACGTCAGGAAATAAATCAACTTCTCAGATCTGGAACACTGTCCAAGTTCTCTGGGAAACCATGTCATTATTTATAAAATGTGCTTTTTCTCTACCCATAGACTGTCATTTTACTCCCTAAAAATGTGACATACAAAATATAAAAAGATCGAAATTCAGCTGTTTCTCACAAGATCTAAAAAGTATAGAGGACCTTGAACGCTATAAAACATTTTATGGGCTTTGAAGGTAATCTGTGAGACCAGATAGGTCAGAATTGTGACAATGTGTATTCGTTCAGACGGCATTTCTTACAATAGAGTTAAATATATATTATTTGGATTGCTACCAATGGCTTTGATACCAGAACTTGATCTAAATTGGGTTTACAAAAGATCTACACATTTTTTAACGATTACAGTGGTAGCTGAGGTTAACTCAAGTGTCAAAATCGTTGAGGTACGAAATTAGATTCAGAACGTGTTCAATTGTTAACCAATTGATGGTTCAAATCAGATAAACGTGAAAAATGGATATTATTACAAAAATAACTAGTTTTTGTTTCATAATTTAAAGGGGTATATGATATACCGTATATCCTTTTATTACTTTTTGGTTAGAATGCGTAGCCACAACGTTAAAAGGAGTAGTGGCTACGCATTCCAACCAAAAAGTGATAGAGGGATATGTCGCTAGAATTGACTTTTGAAAAATAAGACAAACAAGGTTTTTCAGGATATAAGTCATTTTGTAAAACTATTCTTTAGCTTGTAAAAAATAAATGTCAATTTTTTCTGTGTGTATCCACTCCTTCACAAATAAGTCGAAAAATCAAGACAAGCTAAATTTCAACACCAAGCCAGGCCAAATTAAAAACCAATCATGCTTGAAAAATTTAATTTGAAAGCTTGGCTTTATCAAGCCAAGCAAACCAAATCAAGACAGCTGTGGCCAGGTCTGCATGAAGGCTCAAGCAAAATGGTGAAACTACCACCTCCGATGTTACATGTTGAAATTTGCTGCAATTTAAACATAACCTGAAACACTGGTAAGCCAAACTAAATCAGGATCCGTATAACTGTGCCCCTGTGACCAGGGGTCGGCACAATTGGATCGGAATCGGATCGGTTTCCGATCCGATCCCGATCCGATCCAATTTTTTCCCGATCCCGATCCGATCCAAAAAAAAATTAAGGCGACCGATCCGATCCCGATCCGATCCAAAAAAATTTTCAGATGTGCCGACCCCTGCCTGTGACCCTGAATTTAGAACAAAAAAACTGTACATGTATGCGCCAAGCGAGGCGCTGAGTGACGGCTGGTTAGGGCGACGCTCACTTTAACCCACATACTCATTTTGGTAATCTATTACCAGCTCGACTCAGTAGCGCTTAAATTTATATCTCATTATATTATATCTCAAATTTATATCACGTTTTAAAATTTTGACAAAAAATATGAACAACTATTTCGAACGTATTGACACTGAGGCATTTTCCATCAAAACTCAACGCCCCAGTTTGAATATTCAAAAGGACGAAAACCACTTCGCTCTTTATTCAAAAATGGGCTTCAAAAATAAAGTCAGAAAGCCCTAAAATTCCTTTAAAATTTACTCCGTTTTAGTTTTGCTGTCATTTCAGAAATAGACTGAAGTTCAAGTCTACTTATGTATTTTCTGAACAAAATCTCCACTTTTGAAAATGGTGCATAACCGAAATAGTAAAGAATAAACATTTTTAAAACCTTATTTATATAGTTGCCATTATCGGATTAACTTCATTATTATAAATGCTTAGCTTGTTCACAATTCCTGATGTTTTTGGTGCTAAAATTATTTCTCTATCTTGTTTAATTTTCTTTCGAGATAAGCAAACTTTGTTCGCGTCGAAAGTGTCCGCACATAAGAAGTTAGGTGAATTTTGAAAGTTGAGAAATCTTCTGAAAAAAAAAACGCCTTACACACAGATAGAATTTTTAATTTTATTTTTGTGTTCAAAAATCAAGGGTTTTCATTCATAGATTCGAAAAAAAATTTCTTTATTTTTGATTTTCTCACCTCCAAAATATTTTCCAATTTTTTCTCTTTAAAATTCAATTTCATTCCGGAAAATAAAAAAATTTATAGTTTTTATAAGATACAAATCATTAAGATGAAGCTTTACTTTTTTACAAGACAACTGAAAAATTGATACTATTTGCTAGATAGGTTTGACTTTATTAACTTCTTGAATTTGAGCGCGCCAAAAGAACAATATATGTATTTTATTTTGACAAACAGAAATCCAAACCAATAATTTGGTTTACATCCGAAAAGGATAATAAGGACAATAAATGATACAGTCATTGTACAAAATAAAATTTTTAGTTTTTTTAAAGAAATTAAACGGTAAAAACGGAACCTATTTTCTGATGAACTCGTGTACTGCTGGATTGTATCATCTGGCGAGAGACCAAAACGATTCTCGGCGGGATATCTACACATTTCCGGCACAGGTAAAATTATTCTGAAAGTTGCGGCTTGCTGTTAATTAATTCCAAGAATGTAATCAATTTTTAAATTAATAAGAAAATGAGTTCTTCAATTCTTGCCGCTTAATTAGCAGTCGCTAGGAGTATTTGCGATTGAAAAGTTTTTCAGTAATCAAAATTCTCAGGCGGTATTTTTTTATTCATTGATATGTAAACTAAAATTCATCACCGTTTTTCCCTTTAAAATTATTCAAACTTTAGGACACATTTTACGTTTTTAAAGATAAATCGGAGTAAAAAAATACTTTTTTTCTTAACATGAAACGTTCTTGAATTATTTTTCAACTGCGAAAAAATTGTTTGAACTTTCAAAATTAGTCTAGATTATGTCGACCATAACTTACCCAGGAGAAAAATTGATTTTCAAAAGTTTAGCTGTAATAAATTACCAACCCATATGAGTTGTTGTTTTTTAGAATTTCTGACCATACCCGTTAAAGCCACTATGCAAGTGATTTTGAACAGGTGAAAATGAGGAAGCTTTGCGGCCGTATGGGTATCCGTTTTGGCATGGTAGGAGATTGTTTTTGAAACAGACAAAATATTGTCAAATGGCTAACCTAAATTTGCATAAAAAAAAAGTTACGAAACAAAATCGTATGATGGCCCTGAGGAGAGCTTAAAATTTTGTAAATTTAAGGATAAAAAAATAACAGGGGATTCACAAAAACTTTCTTTTGTTTCCTTATAATATGGAACCATTAAATATACTTTTATGCGATATGACAATTTCAGGAGAACTTTTCAAACTCCTATTCTCCAAAAACATTACACATGGGACAAGGTAATAATGTGTAGATTGTGGCACACTAGAGAGACAATGACCTGCCTTTTGCGTAGAAAGTGGAGATCTGCTATAGCCGTTCTACGAGTGTTCAAAGATCACCATTTGTTCAAATTGTCCAGCAAATTTTGTTTTGAAACAAAAGAATTCCGTTTTGGTCATAGACAAAGATGATTTCAAATAAAGATGGAAATCAGACTCAGAGCAACTGAAATGAATGCGGCTGATATTATCGACATATTATTGACAGTAACCTTATCAACTGTGAAAATTATCAAAATTTCAAGGGTTGTTGCATATATATTGTTATACAAAACATGATAGTGGTAGAAACTGTTGTACATATAACATTGCACAAGAGCTGAAAATAAGCTCATCTGTTAGCTGAGGTTGCATATTGATAGGCGGTAAAATTGTCTAACCGGATTCAACGATACGACGATATCTTCAGCGACCTGTAAGTTTTAGAAAGGTCATTGAAAATCTTGTAATTACAATTAAGCATCATTTTGATGGGACGATGTGCCTGTTTATTATGTCAAAAAAACTCACCTGCGTTCAGCTTGTTAATGATGTCTTTAAAACCAATCAGAAGCCTTGTAAATAGGCCAATAATGAGTGTTGTCATTATCTATTGCCCAATTTTAAAAATATAGGGTCCTAAGAAATTAAAATTTATAGCGGCAAAAAAAAAACGCAAATGTTTTGGAAACGCTTTTCCGAAAAAAATTAGACACAATCGGATTTGACTAATTTTTTTTGTCATTAAAATTTTAAATTGCTGATACATCGTTGAAAAATTAAAAAATTTTTGAATTTTCTTCCAAAAAGTAATTTTGCACATACCTGAGACAAAAACATATTTTTTTGCCAAATTTGACATACCTAAACGTTCAAGCACCTTCGTAATCATAAAATTAACAAGGTTTCAAAAATTCTTTCCGAAGTTCTCGAATATGTTTTATTCTGAAAAAACGCTTTTCAGGAAAAATTTTTTGAGTTCAGATGTTCGAGTTAAAACTGTTTTCAGCCGTGATGTACCAAACGGCATTTTGAGCACCTTTTCAACGAGAGGACGAACGAATTAGATGATATTTCAAATTGGTCTTTCCAAGTTCTCCTTTATTTTCTCAATTCATTATATCACCCAAGAATAAAAACATTTGTAACCATCTCGGCCAATTAAAACACTTTTTAAAAAAATGCGAAAATCGAACTTTTTGTACCGTAATTTAGGTAAATTAGACAAATATCTTCATGGCGTCCCAAAATATGAAACTCGGATGACTGTTATTCAGCTCAGAAGCAGATGTTTAAAATCAGTGAAACGCGTCAGGTTACACCAAAAGGGGGGTTGTATAGGCTGGAAAAGCTTTTTCGCAAGCTCATACTTTTTATTCCCTTTCATAACAATCTTAAAAAAATCTCAGAATTATAGTTCGTAATCTCTGGAACACATTTTACTTTTGACTTTTTTCATAGCATTGTTCGACCAACCGGCAAATTGAGTTAACCGCGAGCAAATGTTTTTTTGAAAGTTCCTAATTTCTGTTTGCCTTATTTCAAACAAAGTTCATTTTCGGAATGTAACAAGCCCAAGGGGTGTGAGGCAAGATGTTGTAAAAAAATTTCGAATGTGGCTGTAATCGACAAAAAGGGTGCGCGAAATCGAAAATTTTCGAATACAAGTGAGAATTAGACAATTTAAATGCCACCAAAGATTTCTTGGTACGGTTTGCTGGAACGAATTAGCCAACTATGGTTGATTTTGAACAAAACGTGCAGAGAATCAAAAAATAATTTTTGATTGAAAATTATTTTTTTTCTACAATTCCGTCTGTGATCATAATCAGATCAGAGTTGCTAATATCGTTTCCAGCAAAAACCGTAACCCAAGGGAAATCTTTTGTGGCATTCAATTGTCTAAATTCTCACTTTCATAATTCGAAATTTTTCGATTCGCGCACTTTTTGTCGATTTACAAGCCACATTTCGAAATTCGCTTACAACTCTTGCTCACACCCCTTGGGCTTGTTACATTCAAAAATGACGTTGTTTTTGAAATGAAATGGCGAAAGAAAGAAATAGGACCTTAAAGAAAAAAAAAAAATTTGCTCGCGGTTAACTCAATTTAACCGGTGGTTCAAACATGCTATGAAAAGTCAAAAGTAAAATGTCTTCAGAGATTTACGAGCTACGATTCTAAGATTTTTATAAGATTGTTATCAGGAATAAAATTATGAGCTTCGAAAAAGCCTTTCCAGCCTATACACCCTCCTTAAGAGGCAATGGGACTCCCTTAAAGGGGTGGTCAGGCAATCTGGACCTTTTAAAATGCCGCCTTCAAGAATAAACGGAGAACAGTAGTAACTTCATTATACTTTGTATGCAAAGGACAAGTTTTGGATGTGAATCTTTGAGATTTAGAAGAAAAAATATTTTCCCATGTTTGGAATTAGGCTGTCCAAGCCTCTAGGCAAAAGTGCCAAAAGATTAATATTAAAAATTTTTGGACAGCCTTCGTCCATGACCCAAATTTTTACATTTTTTCACAAATGATCATTTTATTCAGTGGGAATCGACGCCGCGGGCCCCGCGAAATTTTGATTTTTTTTTCTACGATTTATAAAAACACTAGAAAAATAATTCGATTGGTCAACTTGAATTATTTTTATTAATTTCCGTTCTTGTTTACATTGATATTTTTGCCAAATTAAAATAAGTCTCTCTGTCACTCTGAGATTAAAGCTAACCACTTTCAAACCAAAACTATGATTTGCCTTGATCATGTCACAATTGTCCACACTTTTTTATTTTTTCAAATTTTTTAATTATTAATTTCTTGTGTCTTCCTATCTTAGCCATATTAAACCAAAAGCTTATTCATGTCTGTTCTAGTTACGCAAAAAGGGTAATTGAAATTTAAAACAGTAGTAATGATACTCAAAAATATTCTATTCGTCAGTGCACCAAATTGTAACATTAATGATTATTTACAAAATACTGGTGAGTATTACAGTTTTTAATGAGTGATTCAAGAAATTGAAATCTGAACCTCTTTGACATCTCAAAATTTCTCATCCAGTAATAGTCTGGGTTTTCTTTCGTTTAAGATCTCAGCAGGCCATTAGGACTGCCCTTTGACTGAAACTACCTAAAATAACTATGCATTTCGATAAGCATTAGAGTCCATTACAGTTATTTTCTTCCAAATCATCTCTCTTCTTTTACTCTATTCTTTCGTGGTGTCTGAAGTGGTTAAAAAAACCACGCCTAAAAACAGTGTTTTAAGAAAAATTTCAAAAATTTTTACAAAAAAAAATGCTTTTAAAACACAAAGTTAACACAAAACTTTCCGCTAAAAGAGAAAAATTTTGATTTTTTTCATATTTTTCCAAAAAAAAGCCAAAAGAAAATTTCATTTCTTTGTTTTGATATAAAGTTTTTTTCAAAAATCCGCAAAAATGACCACCT